>JAFELO010001180.1:126304-214075 GCA_017140195.1 Eumaeus atala | reverse complement strand
TATAGTGTGTTGTATAGCGTGTCGTGTGGCGTGTCGTGTGGCGTGTCGTGTAGCGTGTCGTACAGAGTGTGGTATAGCGTGTCGTGTAGCGTGTCGTGTAGCATGTCGCGTAGCGTGTTGTATAGCGTGTCGTGTAGCGTGTTGTATAGTGTGTCGTATAGCGTGTCGCGTAGCGTGTTGTATAGCGTGTCGTGTAGCGTGTTGTATAGTGTGTTGTATAGCGTGTCGTGTGGCGTGTTTTATAGTGTGTTGTATAGCGTGTTGTGTGGCGTGTCGTGTGGCGTGTCGTGTAGCGTGTCGTACAGAGTGTGGTATAGCGTGTCGTGTAGCGTGTCGTGTAGCGTGTCGCGTAGCGTGTTGTATAGCGTGTCGCGTAGCGTGTTGTATAGCGTGTCGTGTAGCCTGTTGTATAGTGTGTTGTATAGCGTGTCGTGTGGCGTGTCGTGTGGTGTGTCGTGTAGCGTGTCGTACAGAGTGTGGTATAGCGTGTCGTGTAGCGTGTTGTATAGCGTGTCGTCAGTCCACCGGGTAGGAGGCCGCATCACACTCCGCTTTCCGGTGCGGGGCCGCCACTCGAGTAGTGTCCTCCCCAACGGTTATCGGTTCTGCGAGCAATGTGGCCCTCACTGGTCTTGACTGAGCTATGTCGTCTGCCCTGGTTCTCTTCTCTATTATATAGTACGTGAATGTACAATATTTTCAACACTGAGGTAGTAGTGTGTAATGCGCTATAATTTTTTGCTTTTGGTGCAATAAAGCTGTTAAACACAATTTAAGTTCTAAATTTACAGGCAAAATAAATACTGCAGTGCCCCCAGATATTAAGGTTTAGAGCCATTCGAGCCCGTTCTACAAACAGTCCGGCGTAACTACACGGCCCTGTTAGATCACCTTTGGACGATTTGTGAATACTGCAATTATCCTCATACAGCTATAACACTACACACAGATACATTTGGAGCCAAATAGCAAAAGCTCCTTGCAACCACAAAAACTCAGACGAGCCATAACCACGACTACTCCGTCAGGAGTGTACGGCCAAGAAAAAGAAGTAAGCTATTGAACCACTATCTTTCATACCTGTAACTTAATTGTTTCTTAAGATAGCTTACGGACGCAAAATTGTGCTTGCTCACTGACACTCTAATCATCAGAATAGAACTAGTATTTTCCATATAGCTAGAAACCGTGGTTATCCTCCTTTTTTTAAATAAAAAAAAATGCTGGTGCAGGCGGCTGGACAGCTGATGAGGAACTCTAAGAGCTCAGTTAGTCTACGGGAGAGACGGTAATGTGCCTTGACGAATGTTCAGTGCGATGGGATGAGCTATTATGCATGCGAGATTTGAACTATTCCCTGTTTTATAAAACGAAGCCGTCACTTTATGCGGGTATCGAGTGAGCGAGAGGTACGTCACAACTGTTCTTCGGACGATAACTTTACAATAACGACAATTTTCAACACCCAAAAACAGAAGTAAAGAACATCTTATTATTATGTAATTAAGATCACGGGAGGACTCCCGTGATCTTTACACATCTCAGTGTATTATTAAAAAATCCTATTAAAAAAAGAGGCGATGTCAGTTATTATCTTACATTGTAGTAAAAACTAAGCATGAAAAAGATATTTCGCGTCAAGTTATAATGTTTTAAGAATTTACAAATTTGGGTACTATATTTATTAGTCAACGAGCGCGTTTTATGGCTCCGCGCCGCGAGGTAGTACCCCAGGATGTTAAATCCGCTTTCCAGGTCGTAACACCAAAATAAGTTGGGAACTTGCGAACAAACTTACCGAACCCACTTTACCAAGTTTATCCATCCTACAGCCCCGTTGATTTCGTTATGAGATCGAAAATACAGCGCAAAATCGAATTTGGCAAGTTATAATGCGACACGCGTGGAATAAATAGGTGATAGAAGTTAGACCGCACATGATAATCTCGTATGAATGCACTTTATAGACGTATATACAACTCTAAATTATGTTTCTATTTATTACTACTGGATCCTATTTATTACTAGTGGACTATACAATATGTTTATGTTCAATGAAAAGGACTCTTTAGAATTACAGTTTGTTACAATAAAACTACTTTTACGGATTCTATCGCGGTTTATTTAATTATTTAACTAGCTCGACGTTTCAGTTGCTTTATAGCAACCATGGTCACAGGTGGTCTGAGATGACAGATCTCCTGATGTTCTAACTTTTTAAAAGTACCCGAAGAATTATAATTTTATTTGTTCCGATTAACGCAAACTTTACTTATTATGTGATGTAATCATAAAGCGCAAATCCTCACTATTCCCTAGGAACACCGACTCCTACCAAGGATGATCCGTGAGACTATTGAAATTGAAAAACATCCAAATTTCAATAGAGAGGATGGCTGCTTCTTCCCTCTGCTTGGTACCCAGTGGTAAACATAATCATATCAAAAAATTAACACGTATATATACCCCAGCGGAAAGTCAAAATCAAACATTGGCGAGTTATCAATTAAAATCAAACAATGATCTAAATTGAACAAACAAAAAATGTTTAGTATCTTCGCGTAGTTCATTGCACGTACATTTGTAGGAAATGGCATGCGGCGTCCGCTTGTAAAATATGTTGTGTTAAGGCGCGGGAGAACTAGCGGAACTTCACGCAGCGGTGTAACGCGGGGGTACGCGATTCCTTTCAGGGCTTTACTTTGTTGCAGATCTTGTGGACGTATTTGACATATACTTCAGTTCTTCTCCGTGTTTACGAGAAAAGAGTCTTGTCCGACATACAGATGGTCAGACAGACGGATGAACAATAAAATCGCTCTTATATGGTCATTTAGTTGTTTTTTCCTTTTGAGTTTGTTTTTTCTTTCTCTTTTAAGATACGGAACTCTAACAAAATAGTTTAATTTATATAAGTTAATATGGATTGTGGAAAACTGTGCTATTTTATCGTAAGTACGGGAGCAGCTACACGAGTCTCACGCATAACACATATTCTCATTATAGGTGCAGCGAGCAACTACACGACTCTCACGCATATCACATTATATTCTCATTATAGGTGCAGCGAGCTACTACACGACACTCGCGTGTAGCACAAAATAATCTCATGATAACTGCAGCGAGCAACTACATGACTCTCGCATATAACACATTATACTCTAATTATAACTGCAGCGAGCAACTACATGACTCTCGCATATAACACATTATACTCTCATTATAACTGCAGCGAGCAACTACATGACTCTCGCATATAACACATTATACTCTCATTATAACTGCAGCGGGCTACTACACAACTCTTACGTATAACACATTAAATTCTCATTATACGTACAGCGAGTTACTACACGACTCCCGCGTATAACACATTATATTCTCGTTATATGTGCAGCGAACAACTACACGACTCCCGCGTATAACACATTATATTCTCGTTATATGTGCAGCGAACAACTACACGACTCTCACGTATATCATCGTATCACGTATCTCGTTATCTCATTGTAAGTCCAGCGAGCAACTACACTCATTTCGTATATAGCACATTATCTCATTATAGGTGCAGCGATCAATTAAATGACTCGTGCGTAACTTACTATATCGTTAAAAGTGCAGCGAGGAACCAGCCGCTGTAACTCATTATCTTAGAGATAACAGAAAACTACATTTTGAAGTGTCGCACCCAATTGTGGTTTGCTGGCAGTGGGCGGGCATGAAGTTCTCCAGGAAGGGTTGGACCGAGATAAACTATTTACGACGGCAATTAAGATAAGAACCATCCGACGGCCAGTGTGAGCCGAAAATACATCGCGCTGTGTGACCAGATGTGGCAACTTGATGTATGTGGAGATAAAAATTTGGACAATGGCTTGTAATGTATGTAATTATTTGTAAGAGAACCGCTGTGGGTTCCAAGCCAAAAATAGCGATTACAATCAGAGATAAATCTTACACACGTAACATCGACAATGAGCGATGGGTCATGCTATCACGTTTTGTGCGAGCTGGATAGTCCATTGGGGGTATGATAAAGAAGAGTACGATGCTTCGACATAAACTCTGATGTGTATGATTAAGGGATCGTGTTCGTGTTTCTCAATAGCTATCATCTTGTGGTGCCGACCCGAACACACACATAGCCAGTGGTTGTACAGATGCATTTCGCTAGAAAACTTCATTCTCCACGAACAGCTGCATGGTCACAGTAAGGACTGTCCAGGCTGACTCAAGTAGCCTGCATTTTATTTTTGGTAATACTGAAAATACTGAATGCCAAAAGTCATACGAAATATATTTAAATATTATTTTGCATGTAACTGAATATTGTCTAAAGTTGCGCAGCGAGCAGTGGAAGACGAGGTATTAATATTTATACTTTGTTGCGGTGAAATATATGCGGACAATAAAATCCTATTTATTAGTTAATGTTTCACAAAACGTAATGCAAAACGATCCGGTATCCAGGGTTATGGCGGAAAATCGCAATGCGGTAATAAGTGTTGAGCACGCGAGCTGGTTTTTGTAAATCTAAATCGCTTATTAGGTAGGTTGGGCTTATCGCGTTGGGTACAAATAACGGACGTGTGCTTCCACACTTATGTCAAACTTCCTAAAAAGGATACTGAAGTACCTTCCTGGAAACGGAGGTCCTTCTACTTCTGCCTCTGTATACCTAAAGATGTTCATAAATAGAATAATTTCATTTACATTTTTGTATGATAACAAGGGACGCGACATTTGGAAGGACAAATTGTTGGATAACCATCCACTAGATACCAAGAGGGAGGTGATCTTCGTGCGGTGGATAGTTCTGGCGTCAGGCAGACCAACAACATTGTATTGACTGATGAAGGTTGATAAAGATGTAAGAAATCGTACCCAGAACCTCTAGAGCGGATGAAAGCTCGCCCCAAGTCCGATGAGCCAGCATTTATGATAGAATTACCACCCAAAATAACTCATCAGGCGATTGTTCAAGAACAAAACGCAACTAAGCCACCTTCTGCCTCCGACAATGCGTCCCGCGTCTTCATTCAGTGTATTAGAGGAAATGATATTTTTACTGAGAAGTGTCCATCATTTATCTCCTTAATTTCCAACGGTTTCCACAACTCATCCGCGCGGCGCGCCGTTTGTCAACCCTGTTGTCTCGACGGCGCGGCGTTTCGGTGGCTTGGCAGCTCGGCGGCTCGGCGGTTCGGCGGCGCGGCAGCTCGGCGGCTCGGAAGCTCGGCGTTCGGCGGCTCGGCGACTCGGCTTCTCGGTGGTTGACCTATTTTCTCAAGCGTTCAACAACTGAATTGTATTTTTTACAAACCTTTGTTAACTTCCTGCTAATGGAGGAATATTGAGTTATATATTAAACGGCTTCTCACGGATATTTCACAATATTTGGCAAAATGAGCAATCACAGCATAAAAATTCTGTCAAATTCTACTATTACAATGATAATATTTTTTTAAATTCGCCAATGTATTACTATCTCTCCCTTAACACCGGCGTGCAATTAATATTTCGTGGCTACTGACTACGAGACTCCTGATGCTTCAACTACTGGGCCAGCTCGGGCTGGAGCTGTCGTCTCTATGCGCGCGCTGGACTCACGTCGCCCTCCTTATGACGCAGTAAGACGTTACGTTCCTGATTTTTTTTTGTTACGTAAGTTTCAATATACGCTCATGTCCTACAGCTGGTCCCCACCATGGTTCAAGCCTCGTCGTGGCGGTGGGGTTCGGTAGCCTGGGGTGAATCCAGGCAAAACCAACTGAACCGAGGGGGATGCTCTTTCACTCCTCTTATAAGAAGAGGGGGCTAAAGAACGGGTGAAGCCAGCGCTCTTTGTACCACTCTTATAAGAAGACGGGACTGTAAAGCAACACTGCGCACGGGGCAAGGGGCGCGGATGGGATCCCCAGCCCATTGCACTGTCCCGAAGTTGGTGGGGTTGTCCCCCATCTGTGTAGGTAGAGTCAGTCCCTTATATACCTGGCAATATAATGTGCCGCGAGCCCCACACACCCCTGAAACCTATCCAGGGCAAGTGAAGGTTTTCCCGCGTCAAGAAGAAAAAAAAACCTATAGAGCCGGTAGGGATATATCATCAGACACTGGAGACACTTTTCTCTCCTGTTGTCAGCAGCCCTAATTATTATATAAGAGAGCTGAAAACGAAGACCGTCTGTTTCGTTCTTCGCTCGTGCTCAAAGAGCGGAACGGTTGCTAATAAAATTTGGAGTAGAAATCGATTTCGACGATATTGCCTGTGTATTTTTTGTTCTCACTTCGCTGAATCGTAATTTATGTCAAGCTGTGCGACAGCCTGCTAACAGTTGTACATACGGACGATATTAAATTGGCTCATTAGAAGTGACTTTTATCATGTGTAAACTCATTGAGCTTCAGCGACTTGGCGACACGAAGTCGTCTTAAGTCATCATCGTTGTTAATGTTCATTGTATCCCATCAGAAATATAAATATGAAATTTGAGCCAAGTGCAATATTATCTTGTTTAGTGACTGCCTCTACACAAGAAGTGCAATCTAAATGGGTGTCAAGTTCAATGGTCAGCCCTGAAATTTATTTGAAAGATATAAAATTTTATTACAACTTATATAATATATTTATTATCTTCTGATAACTGAGGATATGTAAATTAGAGTCTTCGCAAGTTCTATAGCTGCAAGTTCTAATTTTATTTTTCTAAAAATGATGAATAATGAATTATTGGTAAAAGTGAGCCTAGCAATATAGTGCTCAGATATCCATTTTGGTGTCTGTTTTGGTGGTTACTTCATAACAATACGTTTTTTTTTAATAGGAGGTAAACGAGCAGTTGGGCCACTTGTAATAAGTTATCATCGACGCCCATAGACATCCGCAATAAGAATATGATGCGCCAAGTCAGGCCTTAAGGTTTCCCACCATGGTTCAAGCCTTGTCGTGGCGGTGGGGCTCAGTAGCCTGGGGTTATCCGAGACACCTTGGGCGAAGCCAATTGAACAGAGGAGGTGGCGGCTCTTAGTACCCCTCCTATGAGAAGAGGGGACTAAAGATCAGGATGAGGTGCCGCACTTTGTAGCCCTCTTATAAGAAGAGGGGACAAAAGAGCAAAAAGTGGCGGCGCTTTTGCGCACGGAGCAAGGGGCGAGGATGGGAACCTCCCCCATTGCACTGTCCCAAAGTCGGTGGTGTTGTCCTGTGGTGCGGGACAACCCCATCTGTGGAGGTGGCGTCGGTCTCTTCTGGGGCTGACTTGCCGTCGAGGTGCCCTGATGATTTGTTCTTCCAGGACACCTCATCAAAAGCGGCACTGGTTGTACTCGCGGTGGTTTTTGTGGGTATTCGGCACTATGTAATGTGCCGCGAGCCCCACACGCCACTGGACCGAACCCAGAGCCAGTGAAGGCGCGTAAATGCGTTTCCCCGCGTCAACAAAAATAAAAGGGCTTAAGTTTCAAGATGTAATTATCTTAAGTTTTAACTTTTGTCATGACGCAAGGAGGTGGTAATGCCATGCATGGTGCATGACACGACATCCTCTATGCAACGTAATTGGGCCGGCAACGATGCAACCTCCCCAGGTACCTCTGGCTTACTTGATACCGCCGTAAAGTGACACCTACGGTGTCGCGTTTCGTACGGTTTGTGAGTAACCGGTGGCCCGTTAGGGGGAGGGATGGTAAGAGGTAACAATCATGAGAATGTCTATGGGCGTCGGTAATCGTTGAAAGGCTCCTATTCCTCGTTTGTCTCGTTATACTATAAAAAGACATGATATAATTAATACCAAAAGAATTTTATTACACTACACTATTTTTTTACTTTTATGGGGTATAGGTAAATGTTATTTTCTATATTTTCATGTACCTTTGAAATGTTAGAATCAGCGAACAAAGTATCAGAGACGGTCTGCGGGTTATAAGGTCTTCATGTGTGAATGATAACGAGTGGGTTACCACACGCAATTTTTTTTTATTCAAAATACCAGTTTAAATACTTATAACTTACAGTGGCCTCACAACTGGCCAATTCTGGAAGACCAACACTCCATCTTCTCAAGTGTGTTTTCAAGGAAGTTATTGTTTCATCAGTTGTTTTTAAATATACCTTGGTACCACCGGCCCTCTGTTTACAAACAGAAAATGAATCGAAGGTTTGATACATGTGAAAACAATGTATAATGTACACTAGGTGACAAACATCTTGTTTACTAGAAATTCACCCTGGTTAGAGTTAGAGATACATAAGTACATATTTAAAGATAAGTGTTACGTTGTGGAGAAGGAGATGCAGAGGTGCAAGGTAGAGATCTTAGGTCTCAGTGAAGTCCACTGGAGGGGCAGTGGTCATTTTATCATAAGCGAAAGTAATACAGTTTATTACTCTGGCCGAAGACCACAGTAGGAATGGGGTGGCTTCCATAGTATATACAAAGGAGCCGTGAAAGGATACAAAGCTTATAATGACAGAATGATATTACTGAGACTGGATGCGAAACCGATGCCATTAAATATCATTCAAATTAATGCACCAGCCACGAGGAGGGATGTGCAGGAAACACAACGAGAAGAGCAGCAGTTTTACTCCCAGTTGCAAGAGCTATTTAGTACTATACCATCCCGGGAAATATCCGTTGTCATGGGTGACTTTAATGCGAAGGTTGGCAATACGAAAGGGGACGTACTAAATGGGACGGTCGTTGGTCATTATGGTCTAGGAAACAGGAATGAACGTGGCGAAACATTTTTGCACTTCTGTGTTACGGTTACGGTACAGTTTACGGTCATGAATACGTGGATTAAACATCATCCTAGGACTGAACATGTATTCATCACCCATGTGGTTGCCCCAGGTGGGAGATAGACTATATCATGATACGAACAAGATGGGGATCGTCAATTACCAGCAAGAAGACATACCTGGGTGCTGACTGTGACAGCGACCATCGGCTTCTAGTGGCGGACTTCAAACTTCGTCTCAAAAGTGCGAAGGAAAGATCAAAGGAAACAGTTGCTCTGACAAACCAGCTTTCATAGAATTTTGTAAAACTATCAAATCAGAAATAGATTCCTTGCAAATGGAAATGAAACCCTTCGATTCTGGCGAGTATGAAATGAGTAAATTAAAAGGCGTAATCCTGAAAACAGCCAAACACATAAGCGGACAATACAAGAAATACAGCAAGAGGAGAAATTTGAAGCGAGAAGGTCTGAACAGTCAGGCGGATATTGAGAGGTACAATGTGTTACACAGGGAAGTACAAAGATCAGTTAGGAGAGATAAAGACGACCAGATAAACGGTATATGTAAGGAAATAGACCAGCACCGCTGTGAAGTCACAAGTAAAAGACCTATTTAATAAAGTCAAAACTTCGAGCAAGCCCTATAAGCCCAAGACGTGGATTGTAGATGACAGTAAAGGTAACGCCATAACAGATCTTATTGAGGTATTGAAAAGGTAGAGTGATTACTGTTATGTGCTATATCGGGTAAAGGGAGGGCTTGAAGTCCACAGGAGGTGGGACGATCACAGTGTAGAACCTGGTAACCTAACATCTGAAGTACAAGCAGCCATACTGAGGATAAAACATAAAGCTGTGGGACCTGATGGAATATCGGCAGAAATGCTGCAACAACTTCCACCAAATGGCATTAAAATTCTGCATTCCATCTTACAGAAAATGTGGAAAACAGGTGCATGGCCAGAAGACTGAACACAATCTGCAGTTATTCCGCTTCATAAAAAGGGTTTCACGAGGCGAAGTGACCACTATCGGACCATCTCTCTGATATCACACGCGTACAAATTACTGCTGCACATTGTAAACACACGTTTTTCGTCCTTTATCGATGATCAAATACCTTGCGAACAAGCAGGATTTGTTTCCGGTAAGGGAACAAGGGAGCAAGTAATTAATGTCCGCCTAATCACTGAAAAATGCCGCGAGTTTAATAAGCCCCTGGTTCTGTGTTTCATTGATTTGGTGTACCAAAGCCTTCGATTGCATTCAATGGAATACTATGTTTGACATCCTAATTGAAATGGGCGTACCGCCACATTTAACATTCCTGATCCAGAATTTGTACCTTGATGGATCCAGTCTTGTGAGGCTAGAAGACTCCAAGTCGGAAACCTTTAAGACTGAGAAAGGTGTACGGTAATGTTGCATACTATCACCTAAATTATTCAACCTGTACGACGCATACGTAATGAGGAGGGTGCAGGAAGGCCGGAGCGGCGGAGTAACAGTAGGTGGCGAAAACCTTACGAACCGCAGATATGCCGATGACACGACAGTTCTTGCGCCCAGCGAAGAGGAACTGCCCGTCAAGGCCCTAGAGGGACACGAGAAGGTGACTGAAATTGTGTATCTGGGTTCGATATCGAGTAGCGATGGCAGCTGTTCTAAAGAGCTGAACTGTTGGCCACGGCCAAGAATGTGAAGGCTAGCCTGGAAAACATCTGGTATAACAGGAATATTCACCGTATAACAAAGGTTAGATTTGTCCAGACTCTCTCGAGAGAAGGCTCCTTAGAATCCCGTGGACCGCCATGAGAACGAGCGTCTCCATTTTAACTAAACTGAACATCACCAAGCGACTTTCGACCATCTGTGGAGAGAGAGCCCTCAGTTTCTTCGGTCACATTATGCGTTCATTTAGGCATCGACTGGAGAAACTGATAATACTGGGTCAAATGGAGGGCATACGCACCAGAGGTCGTGCTCCAATAAGATGTTCAGACCAAATTAGAGAGGCTGTCGGGGGTCCTCTACACCGCGCGTACCGTGCAGCGCAGAACAAGCGACAGTGGAGAAGAACATGCGGTCACGATCCTCAGCATTGAGGGGCCAACGAAATAGAAGTTAGGGGTCTGCAGCTAAGCAATGAAGCCATCGTTGTTTTTTAGAATTTTCGTTTGTCTATTCTTTGCGTAACGCAAATCAACTTACAGTAATTGTCTCATAATTTGCAATAAATCATTATATAATACCTATTATTCACAACGAGTTGTATCAACTTAACTGGCAACTGTTCATCACATACGTAATATCATATGCACTCATTATGCACTTAACGGGTTTCAGGCTGTTGTTATGAATAACATTGTGCTGTGAAGCCTACAAAGTTGTGAACATCGTCGAGGCCAAAGAGGTGGCATTTCAGTCGAATTGAGCCGGCACGACCGGGTAAGTAGCTCTCGCCGCTCGCTACCATGATGCAGCCGTAAGGGACAGTTATGCGGAAACGTTTCAATGTGACAACGCGACCGCGTGACAACCTTAACACGGATGATCATGTGCGTCGGTATACATCAAAAGATTTCGGTAACTCGTTTTCACTATTGAGGTGTAGTGCAGCATCGCAGCTGGCGCCACGACCGCGCAATGTAGTCCAATCCCTGCGCCAGAGCACCCGACTTGGGAGCAAAAGCCGCAGAGGTAATGAGGCGAACACATCGCGTGAAAACATGGGGATACCTAAGGGTCACAAAGACCTTCGAATTCTGCTTAAAATATAACTATAAGCTATTTCCTGCTTCAAAAATGGGAATAACAAAAATAAAAATGATTATGATAAAAATGAATAAGGTCGGTAACCTTATTCTCACATATGCTAATGTACGAAATGAACTTCGTAACATAACAAATACCTTTTTCCCTTTCGCCACCATTATCTGTAACGTACAAGATATCACAATCTAAATATCACACGTTCCATTTCCCTTTCTGCGAGGGGTCTCTAATAAAAATCATATTAATATACCTAATGTAAGCTTTGTTGCGACCACACTAAACACATATTCCCTTGGCATTCGATTTGAATAATTTCGTCTGAGACGGTAAGTTTTTGTACAAAAGGAATTTGAAGACATTTAAACGAAAACCAATTTTTATTGTCTAAGAAAATGAAAATCATAACCATAGTAAAAGATCGTGTGAAAAGTTATAAAATAATAATAAATATAAGAAGACGAAAATATAACGTTCAGTAACATTTAAGTAAAGAACGAGACATCTCTCGTTCTTTACTTAAATGGCTTTAGTTTATCTCCGTGCTTCAGTAATGTTAGCACTGTTGACTTCAAAAAGATGAAAGTGATAAAAATTATTTATTTTACGGTGTCAGAGTCGGTCTTTGCAGAATCTAGACAAAAAAAGTTTAAACTATAAACTCAGATTTCTGGACATCTATCATACATAGTAATGTGCACACTTCAATATAACAGATAAATATTTCAAACCTTTCTGGAAAGACGCAGTCGGCGCGACCTGTGGCGACGGTGTGACAAGTCCGCTTATAAAGTAGCTCGTTCGTGAACATTCATATCTCCATAATTCAAACAGGCGACACCATGACCACAAAATAAAACTTTTCATTTTTTATAAATAATATAAAAGACTTGGTAAATTGTTTGTACGTCCGCCAATTATGGACGTGTAGTACTTGTGCGAGTCCGTGTCTGTGCCACTTTCCGTTATCACACGCTGGAGCCACGTACGATGATTTACGGTGGTCGAAGGCGGCACGTGTCTTTGAACTTGCTTCGTTACGTGTTCGTCTACGATTAAAAATAATAGTTACAATAAAAGTATTGCAGCTAGTCTTTAACTATACTAAATACTTATGAGTGTTATATTTTTTTCAACCTTTTTTAATATCTGTGATTTCTTTGACTTAGAACGCATCGGCTTACTATTATGTGGATGTTCATGGGCGTCGGTTGTCGTAAAATGGCACCGATTGCTGTTGGCCGTCCTATTCTATAATATTCTATATAAAAGAACTATAAGTAAAGAACTTGTTGTGAAAACTCTTACTCCGTCTTCGTTGTACATTTCTCCTTCTCCGATGTAGGCACGTCTTGAGGTCCAAAGACAGTTTTGTACCAATTATAAGAAACAGGCAGCAATATGAGTGACAGTGTGCGGTGGTTATGCACTGAAAAGAATCGGTGTATTAGAACAGAAGGCAAAGTAAATATCATTCCTTTTCAAAGAACTACTTCAACAGAAGAATTTGAAATTCGGTACAGTTGCAGACATAATGGATAAGATGTGCAGGCAGCTTTTTGGCAGAGGTAGTACCATGTTACATAGGAGGAGGTGTTGCCATGCATGTGCATGTCACTACATCCTCCCGTGCAACGGAATCGGACCGGCACGACCGGGGAAGTACCTCTCGCTCACTTGATTCCGACGTAAAATGACAGCGTCGTTGTCACGTTTCGTGCGGTTTATGAGTAGCCGGTGGCCCATTGTGGGGGGAGATGATAGGAGAGCAACGCACCTGCGTCACTATCATGCGAATGTCCATGGGTGCCGGTAGTCATCAAATGGCTATTGTATATGGATCGCTTGCCACCTGACGCTATAACAAAAATAAAAAGGAGCTACACCACTTCACGTCAGTGCAATGTGTAGTAATAAAAAAGAGCTGCACCACTTCACTTCAGTGTAATGTGTATTAATAAAAAAGAGGTACACCACACCACTACAGTGCAATGTGTATTAATAAAAAAGAGCTACACCACTTCACTTCAGTGCAATGTGTATTAATAAAAAAAGAGCTACACCACACCACTACAGTGCAATGTGTATTAATAAAAAAGAGCTACACCACTTCACTTCAGTGCAATGTGTATTAATAAAAAAGAGCTACACCACTTCACTTCAGTGCAATGTGTATTAATAAAAAAGAGCTACACCATTCCACTTCATTTTGTTATTTTAATGAAATTAAACTATACGCACACAACGGCAAGAACACAATGCTTAAACGTAAGTAATGCACAAGGCTATCACGTAACACAGACGTATGACATCTCACCATCATCACCTTTGTCAGCCCTTATCGACCCACTGCTGGACATATTATAGGCCTTATTCAATGAAAGCAAAGACGACCGATCGACTGCAACTCACCGGATCCTCCATCCCGGACCAGCCACTGCACGGAGCTCATGAAAATGATGACATCTAGCTTTTATTTAATGTCTCAAAAAGCTTTTTAGCTTTTTACAATTGATTTCGTTCTCTGGGTGATCCCTGGTATAATTAACGCTTCTTTGCTCGACTTGATGGGGATACTGTTGTGGCTCCAAGTAATGTTATCAAGATTAATATGATTTAGGTATAATAATGACCGTGACCGGTGGCGCTCTACGGGGGAGGGCCATGTCCAGTAGAGGATATAGATCCTCATCATACGCATACATCACATGACGATGATAAAAACCTCAATTAAAGTAGACCACACTCACAGATTGTTTGTCTACACAAAGGGTTCTAAAGGAGTCGTGTTCGGTTCGCACTTGACGTTTTGTTTTATATTATTAGCATGTCATGTATTGTTTGTAAACAAAACATGAAAAAATTATTTGGATCTTTGCTTTTACAGGAAATGTCGAAAATTCAACAGACATTTTGTATTAACATTCACAGATCTTATAAATTATAATTCGTCGCTCGTCTGTTCACAGGCACGACAGGCAACTGGGTGGGGCTCCATTTATTGTTTTAAATTTTAATTTGTGTGTCATTTACACTAGGCTTTTGAGTAACCGATGGCCTATTGGAGGGAGGAGGAAACGAGGGCACTAAATCCGCATGACAATAATGCGGTACTCAATAGACGTCGGTGGTCCTCAAAAGTATTCGAGTGCTCGTTTGCTCCCCAATGCTATAAAAAAACTTCAACGATACCAAGTGTGTGTTGTATAAAGAATATTCTTTTCCTTATGTCTCTATGTAGGCACTAGGCATAGTCGACTTAAAGAAGCATTTTTCCCGCCGCTCTTCCCGCCGCTCTTGCCGCCGCTCTTCCCGCCGCTCTCCCCGCCGCTGCAACTCCTGTTTCGCCAGGATCGACAGCGGCGACAGCGAGTAGTAAAACTGTCTTGAAACCCGCAACGAATTTAATCAGCAGAAAATAGGAGGAGTAGGAAATAATTCAAATTTCCCTCCCCAATCAAAGCGTGACTTGTACAAGCCAAGAAAAGAAAGGGCAGCCAGGTGAGGCCCAACTGCTATGCACCACGGAGATAATAAGTCCAAGTACAATCTGATTGACTAATTGGTATTTAATTCTTATCATTTAAGATATTGTTATTACTGGCTTAAAATTGTATTTTTCCAGTAATAGTCGTGGCAAAAACGTTTGAAGGCACGGAAGTTCCCCGCGCTATCCACGAGATCGCCGTAGTAAATTACGCCGTTAACACTACGGATACTGTCTAAGATCATAGATTGCTCACTATGCCAAAGACTACACTCCCAAGTGATGTGATGTGCTGTTTGTTCGTATTCGTTAGCTTCTGTGGAGCAATGACAGACAGGTGAAGCCACTAGCTTAAAGCCAAAACGTTTGCTTTTAAAGTTGCCATGACCGGTAAGGAATTGTGCAACGCAGTGAACGATTTCTAGCCAGGGATTAAATCACTGGCTAGAAAAAAAGGGATCGAGCTGCAGTTTTACTGTGCCGTTCATGAAGTAGGAATGTATCAAGGTATAAACATTCGAGTAGCATCCCTTGTTTTTTAATTTAAGAAGTAGCATTGGCCACCAGGCGTTATCGAATGCTCCTGACATGTCAAGAGATACTCCCACCACATACTTAGCGTCTGATAGGTCTACTGTTCTCCTTACTACGATGGCGGCATCTACTGTGGATCGTCCAATGGTAAAGCCAAATTGTTGATTATGAAATGTAATTCCATTAGGGATTAGACGATTTACGGCGAGCCTTTCAAGTATTTTACCCAGGTTCGGTAGGTAGGTAGATATGATTTTGGGTCGTTTGTTGGATTGTTAGGCTTAAGTATCAATTTTATATTGCCTTTCCACCATATTTTTGGAAATATACCTACATAAATGCATAGATTAAAAACAGTTAGTAGGCAGGGACCTACAACCCTAAACGCTTGTTTGATCATGAGTTTAGAGATCTTATCGTCGCCGGAAGCTTTATTGGTTGGCAATTGGTTGACTATAGAAGTAGTTCCTGTATGGTAGGTAAGTCGGAGACTGGTGCAGGGGCCACCAGGGTCATAAAGATTGTAGCCTAATTTCCCGATGGTACTCAGTGTCATTATACTGTGAGCCATCAGGAATCAATGTATCTAGGAAGGCTTTCGTCGTATCTTCTAAATTGTAGGTGAAGGTGTTATTTATTTCAATATTAGAAATAAAAGGAGTGTCTTTATCTCTATTGGATTTAAGGTCATGGTAAAGAGAAGACCGCGGACGTTCCTTATCGTTTCTTAAAGAATTATTTTTGGCTAGGAGCACAGTGGTCCTCCTGAATTCTCGACGCACAACGCATAAATTATCATTCCCCCATTTAGATTTTCTCGATTTCAATATTGGCTTTCTACCTAAGGCTACGTCTGCACAATATATAAAGGTATTAGTCAATATTTCGGTACTTTCGTCTACGGTTAGGTCAGACCGAGTGTAATCTTTAGCGTATGAGGCTATCAACTATTGAAATAGAGTCCAGTCACTATTCTTGTTGTTATATCCATAGACATTGACTACGTTTGGTGCTATAGTCGGGAGCACGTGATTAAAATTCGTATACAATTAAGCAATGGGCACTGCATGAGGCAAACGCCTCATTGCTTATTTGGTAAACACCAGAACACGCCAATTACTTAAGCAAATGTACGCGTTTGAGAGCGTGGCATCAATAGAAGATTCGCCAATAGGGCTACTGTAAGTAGGTGGTCCACCTGGGGTATCATGAATCATCAGGTTAAGTTTTGCAATAAAATCTCCAATGGCGGTTTTACGTTCGCGGTCTGAGTATCATAGTTTCTTGTATCAAAGAGGCAAAGATTCATTAACATACGTTCCAATAATTACTTTATTTCCAACTAAAGCATGTAGTACTGTGCGTAAGTGGTGTAAATGAAGAGCGACTGGGACCGAAATTTGGAAACAGTAACTAGCAACGTAAACCTTGAAATTAGGACAGGATAACAGGACACTGCCGCGACACTACAATGAGAAGTATTAAGATTGGTCAATGTCGTATGTGTGAATTTGGATTTTGCTATATAAATACCGGCACGAGCTTGAATTTCAATTTGAATAATTTTAGTTTTTGATATTTTTTTGAACAATTACGAGATCTAAGTCGTATTCGGACGTAACTTGTTCCAGTTTAAGTAAAGCGTGTTTATTATTATGGAGGTTAATTTGACATATCATTAATTTATCCATATCGAGTTGCTACAATAAGTTGTTCCAGTTTTGCCTTATATTTGAGGCAGTCGGATGAACCCATTTCAGGATCGGCATTCTTTTAAAGCGCTTACAACTGCCACAGGTGGGTTTAAGTCCTTTTTGATACAGTTTGAACTACTATGTGAACCAGCAAAGTGCGAACAGCTGGGATCCTTTTCGCGGCAGTATTTAGCCGTGTGTTCAAACTGTCGACAATTGGCGCACCGTACGATCTCGACGTCATCCACAAACTTTCCTTTTGTGTTAATAAGATGTTTTCTGTGTCTCCCTGTGTCCGTAACAAGACAGGGACAATGCCATTGACGTTTGCCAAATATGAAATGATACATTCGAAATCAATAACCAAAATATTATATACGTTTCTAATACACATAGTAAACATACAGATATTTAATATCGATTAAGTAAAAAGATTTGCTGTCAAACATACACATATTGTATAATGTTAATACTCAGTTACTGGTCTTCCGGATCTCGACATTTGATGAAATATTAAATCATCCCCCTTCCCGCCTCCGGCAAACTTTCACTCGTCAGATCATACTTACGATTATGGGAGTACAAATATTTGCATCCCATTCCTATTTTATTTGTTGGGAGTATTAACGGAATTCCGAACATTTCTTTATTAAAATTTCCAATCTAGTGTTTCGTGAATACTTGCCTACTGTGAACTTGACATTAAACAGGTAACGAGCTTTATCGCCGCCCAAAACGTTTCGGGGAGATTTAATTGAAAATTTATGAGATTTCATCATAACTATCATCGTTTACGGTATAGCATTAGGTACTGTAACGGTCTCTGAACCAATCCTTGAAACAACTTTTAATTAAATAATCTATTTGATTAATATTATTAAATTATCAACCTTCGGTTTTGAATTGATGCTAAGAAATCGTCATCATCATCATCATCAATGTCAGTCCGTATGGGTCCACTGTTGGACGCAGGCCTCTCTCAATGAACGCCAAGACGACCGACCTCCAGCTACTCGCATCCATCCCGGACCGGCTACTGCATGCAGTTCATCTTTACACCTGGTGAATGGTCGACAAACACTTCGTTTTCCTAAACGCGGTCTCCACTCCAGAACCTTACTGGCCTCTATATCTGCATTGAATTTTCTCGGCCTGCACTCTATCTGGCTCGCCAATTCTCGAGTGTCAACCCTGTTATTCTGCTATTGCTATTCTGCTCTCGCCGGCTCCAATCAGTGCTTTACCACTTCTATTCTAGGGCCCAGAGAATACTGTGTTCCCGGTTGCGTTCCTTCGGGTTGTTCTATAACCTGCAACTGCCTGAATAGCCACAGTTTGTTGACGTGGGGAAAAACGTTCACGCGCCTTCACCTGCCCCGGGTGGGTTCCAGTGGTGTGTGGAGCTCGTGGCATATTATAGTGACAAATACCCATAAAAACCACCGCGAGTGCCACCAGTTGCGCCTTTGGTGACGTGCCCCGGAACAATAAATCATCAGGGCACCTCTACGGTAAGTCAGCCTCCTAAAGGACCGACTCCTCCTCCACAGATGGGGTTGTCCTGCACTACAGAGCAACCCCACCAACTTTGGGACAGTGCGATGGGGTGAGGTTCCCATCCTCGCCTCTTGCCCCTCCTCGCCTCCTCCTCTTGCTCTTTTGTCCCCTCTTCTTATAAGAGGGTTGCAACTGGCATCCCCCTCGGTTCAATTGGCGTCGCCTGAATTAACCCCGAAGAGACTGACCCCACTGCCACGACAAGCTTTGAAGTATGGTTGGGAGTTCGCTGGAGCCTGCTTAGTACGATCCGATCGTCGGATTGCAATATTTCGTAAAATTTATAAATCCAGAGGTATGTCTTATGACGTTAAAATTATTATTTTATTTAATGGCATACCAGCCTGCACACGCCGTCGTAATATTATTTTATTTAATGGCATACCAGCCTGCACACGCCGTCGTAATATTATTTTATTTAATGGCATACCAGCCTGCACACGCCGTCGTAATATTATTATCATGGACGGTATCGACTGTAGGACTATTTACCTCTGGTGCCTGTCGGAAACGGTCCTTGGACCCAAAATACCGGTAAAGTGCACTCGGTATCGGTATATTTTGTGCTCATATAAAAACAGGCCGTATTTATTTCTCTATTTCTCAATCCACTTATGTTTACGGTTGGTATTATTTCCACGTTATCGAGGCACTCTCGTATGTTGTATTTTTGTTCACGTTTTTTCAACACAGTTTTATACCTGTACCTTCATATCTCTCTATTTTATAATTATATTCTTGAACTTTACCATTTTTGAAAAGTCAGTAAGGTTAGGCAGTGCAGTTGTAACAGGGCTGTACCCGAAGTCATGTTTCATGCGATATTTTAAATATCTCCAGATGTGACCGACATTACTGTTCATGTCGGTTAACCTTTTTACTTAATACTGCCTATTCACCGCAAACTGTTGCGTTGGAGGCATTGGAGCTATCTGCTTGTAACGAAGGCCTTTCACAGAGTTTAGCACAAACTAAAAAAAATGCTACTAAATGGCTACCTTCTTTACATACCTAAGTGTCGAGGTTGTTATCGCCGGTGCTCGAACCTCTGTCAGAATCCGTCATATTGTCTAGATATACTTTGATATCGATTTTTTTATTTTATTTTATTAAAAACACAAATGTAAAGCCGTAAAAGATAACACCCAAGCTAAGTCAAGATGGTACATATGAGTTAACAATAGACCCTCAATACTATGTAACTTAATGATTATATGATTAAGAAACGTTCCTCGACCAGTGCGTAGCCGAAATGAATCACTAGTAGATATAAAAACCCTTAAAGGTTCCATAGAATACAAGTTCAGCCTCAGTACATACCTCTAAATGAAATAGTACACCGCATTCTGTCTCCTGCAGTGCTGGCGACTGTCTCTAATGCAAGTTGTAATGTCTGATTTCCACAGCCCTGCGGTTTCCCAGACGCACGGATAGGACTAACTAGTACATCAGACGGCTGAGTGTAACCTACATGCCAATCCTCTCTGTGATAATTATCATATACACATGTAGACACTAATACAAAAAAAAGGAAACGTGACAACTAAAAAGCAAATTACTTGAAATGCATTCCCACCACAAGCCCGAAGAGCAGGGGATGGGATCGCTGCACAACATGCGAGCGAGGGCGGACAGACACATAGTGAACAATGTAAATCTTATTCGGGGTCAGTTTATTTGAGAACTTTCAACACTCGCCACTAAATTTACGCGAATTTCATTTAATTTTATAGTTGCTGTAAATGAAGCAGTGACTTTTAAACTTTGTCTTCGCGAATTCACGAGAGATCTGGTTCATTAATATACATTTATATAATTTTATTTTTATTTTGCGTATCACCGTTGGCACATTAATATACATTTATATAATTTTATTTTTATTTTACGCTGAAACAAAATATGCCAATTTTAGACCTACCAACTTTATTCGTTGATAATTTACATCCCTCTTAACAAATTTGCGTACCTATGCTTTTAACGAAACGTTGAAATAATTGACAAGTAATGGGTAGATTTGTCACCACTGTAAAAAAAACTACGCCTGAACCAAGCCAATAGACTTATTGAGAAGGTTTTAATTTTAGATATTTTTTAGACACCATGGAAACATTACAGATATATTATTCTGATCAAAAATTCAAATTAAATACTCAGAATTTTAATAACGAGTAAAAAATATTTTTGCAAGATAACGTCGCACTAGTTGCAGTGATGTAACATGCTTGTCTACTTTAAGTTCTGCTTGATAGATATCAACCTTTGAAATATTATTTGTGAATTTTTTTTATTTGAATTTTTAATGTTTTTTATTATGGAAGAGGTAGTGCCATGCTGCATTTGAGGTGGTAGTGCCACGCATAGTGCATGACGCCACATCCTCCTATGCATAGTGCGTAACACCACATCCTCCTATACAACGGAATTGGGCAGGCACGACCGGGGAGGTACAACTCGCTCCCATAATACCGCCGTGAAGTGACATCTTCAGTATCGCGTTTCGTGTGGTTTATGAGTATCCGGTATCCTATTGGGGGTGGGAAAGAGGGCAACAAATCGCCATAGTAATTGTGTGGGTGTTCATAGGAGACCGTAGTCGTAAAGGGCTCGTATGCCCCCTATTCTTTAAAAAAGTAAGTAAAATTTCATTGTAAGTAGCCTTTATAAAAAAACTTTCATAAATAGTTTTGTTTACGCCATAACGAAACTGAATTATTTTTGCTAATTTAAAACCTAAATAAGACATAATAAACACACGATACTTCGATATTTGATCTAAAGGTCAAATAATGACGGTATAATGAGTAGAGCTAGATAAGGTTTGGTTGTGACATGGCGCACATATTCAAAGTGTTCAGACAGGTGCGATGTGCCGACTGAGGTGAGTAACTGCCTCGTTGTTACAACCAGGGAAGTTGAAGAAGCAATCGATACCTACTAGCTCAGTGAGAAAATAAAAAGAAAACTGCAATATGCAACCAAAATTAAGAAGAAATTTCCAAGTCTTTAAATTATTTGAGGATTTCCAAAAAATCATCGAAAGTAATTACTTGGAATGATCAGTGAATAACTCCTAATTATAATTCGGTATCGAAGTGATGCATTGTTATATTTCCAATACGCGTGGATTTGATGCAACGCCTGAACGCGGTCTAGGCGTGACAACTAAATAGATCCGCGAGCCATCCACGCCACTTTATTTTCAAGCGGCTGAAAGGCGGTTACGGCACGTATTTATATTGTGTGCACGGTCCGCGTGGGGCATTATGAAAGACATCTTAGTGAACAGTAGCACCGCGCGGTCCACCGCGCTTTTTCCGTGAATTCCGAACGCATTAACCGCGCGTTCTGTTGGTCGTTCGAGAGCCGAGCCAAATTGTCGATGCACCTACAACGCAGTAGCCATTAATAAGCTTCACGTTTTGATATAAATTATACCGCTCAGTCGCAAATTGTTGTTCACGAAGTATTGGCATTAAATTTTGTATGCAACATTGAAAATTCAAATTAGTTACGTCGCAACAATTCTAGCATATTCTTGCGTTGGTCGACACGAGTTGTTTTGAATGGTTCAAATGGAATAAACTATGTGGTTTCTTATCATATAAACAGTTAAGCGTAGAGCTCCAATGGGGAAGCCTAATGAGCATATGTTTTTCTACATAGCATATCGTGGTAAATAATATACACATTTAAGAGGGATAATCGTGAAGAAAGAAACAAGCAAAATATCGGAATTAACGACGAGTGGCAATTAATTATACTGTCAGCCGGCGTGCGTAAAAAAATTATAAATTCCGACAGCACACGTTCCGATAACCGCCGCCTTTTTAATTAAACAAATTAATCAAATTCTACCATATCGAAGCCCCTAACAATTTCTCCCACGTCAATCAGGTTACAAGGCACTTTTCGCATTCACAGCATCAATTATTTTGCGAAACATTTTCCGCCCACTTCAGGGTACCAGATTGGAATTTTCGTCCCCAAACCCTTACACTACAACTTCACTGCTTATAAAATACCGATACCTAATTATGTAATACAAATTATGCCAGAATAAATAATATATCTTTTATTATTCTTTTAAAATAAATTTAAAACTATATGAAATGAAAATTTATTGTTAGACACATAAGCTGTTAATAGCACTAAACTGAGATCTTGAGTATAATTTTAAGAGTGTTCCACGTAAGGATACAAAGTTATAGAAAAAAAAAAAGAATAAACCATAGGATGATATTATTTCTTCTGTTAAGATGTATGCTTATATCCTCGTTCTTGTGAGAATACTTGACATAGTTTTACCATTTGATGCAATGAAGACTCTTTGTAGAATTTGAAAACCGGAAAACGTGACCCGGTCAGCACTGACCAAGTGCGTATCGAACATAGATGTTAGACAGCTTCTCGAGTTCCATGGTAAAATGTTCCTATTGCATAATGGGGAACCAAAGGGAACGTCACATTCTGTGTAAGTCACGAGTTATTCCTAATTATTCTGTTCAATTTGAATGTTATTTTCCGTGAATATGGGCATTCCTTATCTCAAGATGTTCCTTGACCAATTTTTTTATACCATATGCAGGGCAAACGAGCAATCGGAGACTTGATGACTTCCGACGCTATGGACACTCGCATCACCCCCCCCCCCATGGGCCACCGGCTACTCAAAAATCACATGAAACACAATGGCGACGCTGTTACTTGACGTCGGTACAAAGTGAGCGAGAAGTAATTCCCCGGTCGTGCCGGCCCAAGTCCGTTGCATAGGAAGATGTAGTGTCATGTACCATGCATGGCACTACCTCTTCTTTACTAGTGATAAGAACCCAGTAAGTAACAGCCACAGCTTAGGAAGAAAGTATGGAAAGTACGAGGCCTCCTGCAGCCGGGAAAAAAAGAGATCATAAGCAGAGAGCAAACCTACTACCGAATTTAAGTTCTAAGACTTACTGAAACGCATAAAGGAGTATTAAGGTTCTATAACATACCTGGTGGCCATACTCTATATTTTTCAGGACCAGAGAACCAAAGTAAGAACGGAATAGGTATTTGTGTATCGCCATTGGTTGACGCCATGAGTTTTTGGATCCAATCCAGTGAGTGATGGAATAATAACTCTGAAACTGAACACAAAGCTATGGCGCATGGCCCTAGTTGTTGGTTACGCACCCATTGCGCGTCCAGACTGAGCGTCTTCTCAATCGGAAATTGAATAATCGAATGGTTCGCTTGGAAACACTCTTCGTGACCTACCCAATTGAGATGTCACGGTTGTTATGGGAGGCCTTAACGCCAAGGCCGGTTCAACCAGTCGGGTTGAAAACCTTAGAGGTGTTGTGGGTAAGTATGACCAAGGAGATGGGAATGGTAGAGGTGAGACATGAATGTAGTTCCGCGCGGAGAACTCCCATATTATCACGAATACTTGCTGCATGCATCATTAACGACGTCTTTACAGATCTAGTGGATCGAGCAGGAACATTTACACGTATTAAGGAACATTTGGAACTCAAATTTAGTAAAGTATTTGTGTATCTGGGTGCTCTGAGTAGTGTTCGAGGGAGCGGGGGGGAGGGGGGGGGGATATAAAGACACATACGCAAATTACCGTGAGTAAGATGACTCGATTTTGGCAGAGTAGTCCTATTGCTAACATCACCAAAATGGGAATAATATGATCTTTGGTGTTCTCTATCTTTATGTATAGTTCTGAGCGGTGGTCCGTGCGTGCAACTGATGGAAGCAAGATCGAGGCTTTTAAATATAAATAGGAGAGGAAATATGATTTTAGAGAAGAATGTTGCGCCACGGTATGACGTAAAAGCGCACAAACAGGTAGCAGCAACTAAAGATCAGAACCAGGCTGTCTACGATATCTTACAAACGAGCCCTTAGCTTTTTTGGCTACGTTGCCAGAAAACAACCAGATAACCTAAGAAACTAGCTGCATTAGGTAACATAGAAGGAAAAGATTACGGGGGTGAATGCCCACCCGCTGGTCTGACCGAATTAGCTTCATAACGGGACTCACAGTGTCTGCAGCCCTGAATCGAGCGGAAGATAAAGCTGAATGGAGGCGATTTGACAATGTTTCCGTGAAGACTTTTCAACTGAAACGTCTTTTATTTTGCCTGTACATCCATGGAGAAGATGGCTAAACTATCGTTTTTTTTACTGTTTTTGTAAGAGTTAGCCCGTAGAGGAGTGCTGCTTACCAGTACCAGCACACACACACACACACACTCGCTTAACGTGTTAAAGTTATAAGTTTCTGGTAGATCGCTGGATAAGAGAACAACAAATCTGAACAAATCTGCTTAAGAGCACTACATTGGTTTCTGTGGGCATCGGCAGTAACTGACGGGCCCGCAGGAGCTGGCGTTACTTTATATAAAGGGGTGTACTGAGGGTGCTCCCGCTCAAACACAGACTGATCACATGTTATTGACTGTGGGTTTGTTTACGAACATCGGCATTCACTTGGCTAAGACCACCGAGGCAGTAACAGATTAATGTAATCCTAACGAATTCACTTCAAAGTTTAAAGTAAACCTATTATATCTATGTAACAGAGCAGCCGAGGCTCGGTTTATTACTCCTCTATCTACACTGGCACGGGTCACTGAGTTTTGGGTATTTCATTAATGCTTTGTTTATCGTCTTATTCGCCGGACCAAGATAAAATAGGCCTCACATTCTGTAAATATATAGAGAGCTGATGTGGTATATTGTAATGTTCTCTAAACTATAATGTGCTTCCGCATCATTATAGTAAGGGTCTGCTGGTGCAACATTAACAATGTTATATGTTTGAAAAACAAATAGAACGACAAAGCAGTTCAGTGGACGCAATTTCCTTACTTACTCGTTCCTTCGTTGTTAAGGAACCCTGCCAATTGCGAGCCGGACTCGCACACCGGAGGCTCCGTACCAAAGTTTCGTGTCTTTTTAAAGATCCGTCCGTGCGCACGTCTATCCAAACTTTTTTCCCGGGAACGCGTGGAAGAATCAAACCGAAATTTACGTCAAATACTGAATCTGCAACAACTTATAGCCATAGAAAATATGAGCATAGTCGGCTGTATCTTCTAATTATTTTAATTTAGAAGTTAAAACGTTGTATACCCTAGTATTTAAAGCAATCATCATTAAAACATCTCGTTCCTTTCTCGAGATCCCGTAAACATGTATTCATAGATATACAGACGTACAGACAGACGAATAGGCTGAGGGACAATAAATCATAAAGGCTTTCGCTTTTTCCTTTTGAGGAACGAAATCCTAAAAATAATTTCACGCAAGTTTACAGCCACTTAAATGAAAATACTAATTAGTTCATATAATTCTTTCGTTCTACTTACACAAAACTTAATAAAACTAATTTAAAATCTAGTACATTGGTGTTGTATTCACTGGTCATGTTACATTCAGTAAAATACATCTTGTGGTTGTATTGTGTGCGCTGTAGCGTGCCTGTGGCACATAAGTTACAGTCCCTACCTACGTACAGGAGACACCGTCACGCCAGTGCCCTGACGGAGAGAGTCGAGTGCCACATGTATCGTCACGCCAGTGCCCTGACGGAGAGAGTCGAGTGCCACATGTATCGCACGCCAGTGCCCTGACGGAGAGACTCGAGTGTCACATGTATCGTCACGCCAGTTCCCTGATGGAGAGAGTCGAGTGCCACATGTATCGTCACGCCAGTGCCCTGACGGAGAGAGTCGAGTGCCACATGTATCGCACGCCAGTTCCCTGACGGAGAGAGTCGAGTGTCACATGTATCGTCACACAGTTCCCTGATAGAGAGAGTCGAGTGCCACATGTATCGTCACGCCAGTGCCCTGACGGAGAGAGTCGAGTGCCACATGTGTCGATCACACAACCCTCACATATTTGTCCCGCTTCCTGCTCGTTCGTCACTCTTTTCATACAAACACGCCGGCTCCTTTTTTCTAGTATAGATGATAAACGAGAAATTGAAACCTTTTTTTTAAACTATTGACGCCCATAAACAACAGCATAATTAGTATGCCAATGCGTTGCCCTGCCTTTCACCTCCCCTCCCAATAAGTCACCGGCTACTGACAAAAAACAAGAAACGCGACACCGAAGATATCCCTTTAGTCGGTATTATGTGAGCGAGAGGTACCTCCCCGGTCGTGCCGGCCCAATTCAGCTGCAATGCAGCAGACACCTATTAGAATATTTTTGACACCACCTTCGGACGAAACCTGACCCATCTGATAATGATATTTCAATAATGTATTCCACGGTCGCATTCTACATCTTTTTGTAAAACTTGCATCTGCTACTCTTTCTACATGTCCAAACCAACGGAGCCGCCCTCTCAGTTCAATATTCCGAAGTGGTCGGCGAAGGTAAGGTCACATAGTTTTCGAAACGACCACATCTAGACCGTGTTAATTCTATTTTCATGCCATCACTTGCTTGATTGTTATTACCGGCCGTGCTTTTGATTTATACAGTTCTCTTCACACATTCTTCTTTAGACATCTGCGGTGTAATTTTCGACGCAGCGAAGGAGGCAACAAAGATATTATAGGAAATATCTTACTTGTTCCAACATTACATGCAACGCAACACACAACTCTTATGTTCTTTGCCATTTAAACGCTGTTGTACGATTTAAAATAGCGAGGTTGATAGCATTTAATTGGTAGATAATTTTGAAAAGCTCAAGGTATAGCTGTGCAGGAAAATAAAGAGGATTTTTGAAGTGTATATGTCTTAACGAAATTAAAGTAAATTGCTACCATCAAACGTCAATTATTGTAACGCGATATATAGATTACATTTCACATTAAAAGGTTAATGTAAAAGAAGTTATTATTAATGGCAGTATATAACTCTATGTTAAAGAACTTAACCTTTAGCCATTAAATATGAACAGACCCTTAAGACCGCTAAAATACTTCCACAGGTCAAAATCCATTAAAGCCTTCAAATGGAGCGTAAAATTTTCAACAGAAAGGATTTATGGTCTGTCCCTAATCGTTATAACGTATTCCGCCTAATGTTGCGCCCTGATTATAGGAGCATTAAAAGAGATCTTCCGGGCCTGGCCGGGATGAACGTTTAGAGGAGGGATGCTGTTCAAAGTATATTAATTATACGCCGTGCGGTGAAGGTAGCTAACTCGGGAGCCAATTAATCTTAAAGAGTTTTAAATTCTTAATCAAAATACCGGCGTAAGCTTTTCAAAGAGTTTGCGGGCGGCTGATGGGCTGTTTGAAATGTAAGGCGTAAAAATGATAAGGTAAAAATAACTTGGCGATGGACAGCAGCGTTATCTGCCGGTAGCTTCCGGACAGGCTTCGGGGCTTGCCCGACTTCGGCAGAACGATGACCCTACCCTCTTTCCAGGTCTCCGGAAAGTGGGCCATCCGGAGAATGCCATTTGCGATCTGTGTGAGAGCCACGGCTGCACGCCTAGGCATCATTACGAGCGCTGTGGGGGGGATGTCGTCGGGGCCTGGAGCTTTGCGTCTCGAGAGGCAAAGTGCGACTTTTTGCAGCTCAGAGGGGAGATGAAATCCGTCCCGCTGAGTGGCGGAGTCGGGCTCTGAAGGAGATCTCGAATTCGGCACTCCACCTGCTCGTGGTGCTCTGCGAACGACGGCGCCGCTGGGCGTGGTGAGAACTGTGAGTGTAGATGTGATGCGAGCACTTCGGCGCGTATCTGCGCTCCGTAGTGTTTCGCGCCTGTGGTGTCTAAGAGTGGAGTGATGGTGGTTTTTGGCCTCGTGAGAGCCTGCCCCGCCTGAGCTCCTCCCCCGCCATGTGAACGACTGTGCCAGTCGAGCCCATGTCGGTGAAGGGACCTTGTCTCAGCTCGTCGTGGGCGGCGTCCCGCCGAACAAGCACAGCCGTTCCTCTGTACGGCCTGCCGCTCGGCGACTCCTTGTCCCTCCAATACGCGACGGAATTCGGTAGCCGGAGGCTCCGCGTCGGCCTCAGCCAAGTCTCGGCCAGCAGAATGACATGTAAGTCGTACTGTTGAGCGAGCAGCCGAAGACTGTGGCCCTTGCCTCCCATACTTCCGGGGTTCAAGTATGGGACCCCGAGCTCGTCACGATCCATCACTGGCTCCCCGTTGGTTGGCCCCGTGCGTGTATGATTTGTGCCCAGATGCGCGGATCTCTGAGTTCTTTGGACAGCTCATCCTTCACGACCGCCCTCAGCTCCTCCCAGACGATCTCTCGGATTAGCTCCCTGAGATCGTCACCGTGGACCCTGGGCTCGTCGCGCTGGCGCCGCTTCCCCTCGCAACGCCTCGGTCCCCACGCAGGTGGGGGGACTGATGTCCGTGGTGTTGGAGTCGGTGTGGTGAGTTGTGGTGCGTGTTGGTGAGCGTGTTCCGGGTCCCTAACCTGTGTGGGTACTCGGCGCACTACGGCCACAGCTTGGGGCTTCCTCTTGCGAGTGCGCCTCCTCTTGGGCTTGGCCGTCGTCACCTGCCTGGGTTTGGGGTCGTTGACCGGGGCGGTAAGGGATGGGCCTGGGCCGTACTCAACCTGTCCCTCCCTCCGCAACGGAGCCGCGGGCGCAGGGGCGGCGTGGTGTCGGCCGTGAGGGACCAGTTGAAACTGGTCTTCCTGCACTGCGGGCTTTCGGATGGCCATACCTCGGGCTCTGGCCTTCCTGAGAAAGGCCTTACACCTTCGGTCATTGGCGGTATTCGGGCCCTTGCAATTGGCGCAGGGCGGGGTGGCTCCTTTCGGCAGCGGGTAATCCCCGACTGCATGGACTCCACCGTAGCGGACGCACCTAATTTCCCGTTGGCAGTGCGCAGAGGAGTGTCCGAAGAGCTGACATCGGTGACACTGTGCTGGTTCCTGTCTGCACTTCCTCAACTCCGGGCATGCAAAGGAGCTCTTTCACCTCGTAGAGGCGTCCGAGTTCCTCTCTGTTCAGGCGGTCCAGCTGCGCGTGGTACAAGAAGCTAGGTCTCCCCCTCTCGCCGGTATGTGCCGCATGAGCAGGGATGATAACGATGCCGGTCTCCTTTCTTTCTCACCCCTACGTAGTTGTCGGCCATCATTATTGTTTATGCATCACGTGTTGTAGTAATGTTGACAATTATTATTTTGCTATATCAATAATAATTAAGTTAACAATTTTTAGTGTATTTTGCACGATTAGTTAATCAAGTGATTTTATAACCTCAAAAGTACTCAATACGTGACACGAGCTTCCAATAACAACGGGTTTTGTGTTGTAAGTATACTTCTTTTTTTTATATCGAAAATGTTGTTGGTCTTATAAAAATGTAATTTTAATTTAATTTCATTAAAAAAATGTAATTGAACAATTAAGATTTTCATAGTTTCCAAAAAATCAATCACTATGAATCTTTATTTTGAAATGTCAATGGAAGTATTGGTTGTATGAAAAAATTATAAGTGACAATGTTTTCTTAAAAATTAATTTTTTACTTTTGCTGAATTTTTTTTCCATAAAATTTATATTTTTGTTATAATTTCATAAATTAACTAATCATTTCAAAACTGCGGCAAAAATCCTGGCCCTAATAATACTTTTAACATTTGTCATCATTAAATAATTTCAATAATTCTATTTATGTATGTTTTGTACAGTGAGCAATGCCAAGAAAACGCAAAGGGGCTGATTTGAACCGCAGTACAAGTAAAGCTCGAAACTTGCGAAATAGCAGATGTGAAAGAACAGAAGAACAAATCCAGCAACAAAATACTGATGCACGTGTCAGAATGGCGCAATTGCATCAAGAAGAGCCAGAAGATACACAAGCTGAACACAATGAAATCAGAAGATTAGAACAACGACAATCACGCCGTTTCACAGTCAATAGACGAAGAACAAATGATCACCAACGACAACAGGTACATCGAGCATTTATACCTGATTCATTCCTGCGTCTAGCATTCCAGTATAAGCCCGATATTGAATATTATGCTCATTCAAATGTGGTATTTGGTGCTATGGACAAGGAATATCCGCATTGTCATGCACTGAAATTCAAAAGTGAGCCAGTTGGGATGTGTTGCGCGTCAGGAAAAGTACAACTACCTGAAATTGAAAAACCACCTGAACCATTGAACGGCTTACTTATCGGCACGCATCCAGGTTCTAACATGGTCCTGAAGTCAATTCGAAGATTCAGTTCATGCTTTCAAATGATATCGTTCGGAGCAACAGAAATTGTTCGAAATACTAATGCAAATGGTCTACAATTCAATTCTGCATTCATAATCAGAGGCCAAGTTTATCATAAAATGGTTTCACTGCTCCCAATGCCAAACGAACCACATAAATTCTTACAAATCTACTTTATGGGCGGCGAGGATTCCGGAAGCGCACTTGCCAACCGCGTGAATGCACGTTGTGATTATAATAACCTTGATTCACTTTATGACAGGCGCATCGTCCGCGAGCTAGACGCTCTTTTGAACGAGCACAACGAGTTGTTGAAAATATTCAAGTCACATATGCGCCAATTACAAAGCGATAATCTCGCTATCGTCATTAATCCTGATAAAACACCAGCTGGAGAGCATATTCGTAGATTCAATGCACCCGTTGTTGATGATGTTGCTGAAATCATGGTTGGCGATTGTACAGCTGCACGAGAAATTGTGATTCGCAGAAGAAATAATAATCTTCAGTTCATTGCTGACACACATCGTTCATATGACGCTCTCCAATGTCCGCTAATATTCTGGAAGGGACAAGACAGATATTGCATAAACATAAAACAACGAGATCCCGTATCAGGTACTTCATTGATTATTAATTTGATCATTAATCATTTAACAAAACAATTAAATTATTGAACGTAATAAATTTAAATTAATTTTTATGAACAAATATTACAGGAGCTGGAACAAACAAGAACGTTAGCTCAAAGGATTATTGTGCGTACCGATTAATGATTAGACGTGGCCTGGACAACGTCATTTTACGATGGCGTGAGATTTATCAACAATTCATGGTCGATATGTACGCGAAGATTGAAAGCGAACGACTACGATACTTAAGATATACTCAACAAAAGCTTCGCGCGGAAGAGTACATTCATTTGCGAGACGCTATCAACAACAACGCCGACGTCGCCGAAATTGGTAACCATGTCATTTTACCATCATCGTACGTAGGCAGTCCACGTCATGTGTAAGAATATATACAGGTGCTCTGACTTTCGTGCGCGAATATGGACGACCATGTTTACGTTGTAATCCAAAATGGCCAGAGATTACATCTTTGTTACTGCCTGGTCAAAATGCAATGCATCGCCATGACATTACAGCACGTGTGTTCATACAAAAGTTGAAGTCTTTAATAAGTTTCATTACTAAATCACATTTATTCGGTCCCACACGTTGCTGGATGTATTTGGTTGAGTGGCAAAAGCGAGGATTACCTCATGCACACATTTTGGTTCATCGACGAAATCCGTCCTGAAGAAATCGATAGTATCGTTTCTGCGGAACTTCCATATATATCCAACAACATACAACAAACATGATTCATGGTCCATGTGGTACTCTTAATAGTTCATCGCCTTGTATGGCTGATGCAAAATGTACTAAAAGTTTCCCTAAAGATATTGGCATTGATACGGTCACAAATGTCGAAGAAATCCTGAAAATGGCGGACAATCATTTATTGAAAATATCAACAACACATACATTGCCATATTCGCCTTTGCTGAGCAAGATATATAGTGCTCATATTAATGTTGAGTTCTGCAGTTCTGTGAAGAGCATCAAATACATTTGCAAGTATGTCCATAAAGGCAGTGATATGGTTGTGTTTAGAGTGGAAAATACTAATGTGAATGCACCTCCAGTGAATAAAAACGATGAAATTATGCTCTATCAAGTTGGTCGGTAAATCAGCTCCAATGAAGCTGCTTGGCGTATCTTTGGTTTTCCAATTCAAGAACGGGATCCAGCAGCTGTTCAGTCAGCCATCCATCTTCAAAACGGTCAGCGTGTATTTTTCACGAACGAGACAGCGATTGATCGTGCAATAAATTCACCTAAAACTACACTCACTGCATTTTTTGAATTGTGTAATCGTGCGGATGATTTTGGTGCCTTTGCACGAACATTACTCTATTCACAAGTACCACGCTATTTCACATGGACGCAAACAAAAACGTGGATGCCCTGCAAGCAAGGCTCACCAGTTGCTGCATGTCTCAATTTATTTAAATCAGACGCCTTGGGGCGATTATTTGCTGTCAATCCAAGACACTTTGGAGTGCTCTTATCGTGGACTCTTGTTGGTTAAAGTTACTCGCTCATTATCATTTCAAGATATACGTAAAGTGAATGGGAAACAATATCCAACGTATAAAGATGCATGCCTTGCACTCAGTTTGCTGGAAGACGACAACCAGTGGGAATACATGCTTGCTGAAGCTGCATCGAACTGTTCAGCAATACAAATTCGTTGACTATTCGCTATAGTGTTGACTACATGTTTCCCAGCCCGAGCACAGATATTATGGGAAAATTACAAAGATTCAATGACTGATGATATGTTGCATCAACATCGTATACGGTGCCACGATCCAACCATAACATTCAGCGACGAAATGTACAATGAAGCATTGATTGCTATTGAGGATCTTTGCATTGTCATTGCCCACTTACCACTTAGTAATTTCGGTATGAATTCGCCAAATCTAACTGCGTCTGATTTAATGAATACTGAAATGAATCGTGAACTGCAGTACATTACTGTAGAAATGGCAGCGATTGTTGCCCGCAATGTCCCACTAATGAATGAGGAACAAAGAACCATTTATGATCGCATTATACTTGCAGTTTCAGCTGGACAAGGTGGGTTCTTCTTTTTAGATGCACCGGGTGGAACTGCAAACATTCGTTATTTCGCTAATTCTTGCTGAAATACCATCAAATAATGGCATCGCATTGGCCGTTGCATCACCGGGCATTGCAGCAATTTTATTGGATGGAGGTAGAACAACTCATTCAGTATTTAAGCTGCCACTAAATATTTAGAATAACCCAGACGCAACATTAAGAAACAATTGTCCATGGCCACTGTAATGAAACGGTGTAAAATTGTTATTTGGGATGAATGTACCATGGCACACAAACATTCACTTGAGGCGTTGAACAGGACATTGGAAGATATTAAAAACAGTGACAAACTGTTTGGCGGAACTCTGTTGGTCCTTTCAGGTGATTTCAGATAAACACTTACAGTCATTCCACGTTCAAAATACGCTGATGAGATCATCGCTCGATTAAAATCATCTCCATTGTGGCGTAGTGTTGAAAAATTACAGCAAAAAATAAATATGTGCGTTCAAATGCTTCAAGATTCATCCTCTGAAACATTTTCAAAACAACTCTTAGATGTCGGTGATGGAAAAGTTGCGATAGATGAAACTGGATGCGTAAAATTACCGACCGATTTCTGTACAATCGCTGATTCGCAAGATACTCCTCATTGAACAAATATTTCCCGATGTACACACACAGTACATAAATCTTGAGTGGCTTGCGGAAAGAGCGATTTTAGCGGCAAAAAATGTAGACGTTGACAATTTAAATCCGAAGATACAAATGTTTTTGCCAGGGAACTTGTTGGGAATTGTTTAATTAATGATATATAATTTTAGGGAATAAATTATAATAACTTAAAAATAATGTTTGCCTTTTGTATTTTTATATTCCCTCATCGTTCACAGCGCTCCATTCTTATTTCACGCATTCACCACATTCTTACATACATACGATATACACATTCTAACATACGTACATACTTACAATAAGTAAGCTATTTTTTGTCTACACTAGAAATTACTAGGAAATTATAATTTATATGGCAAAACAACGTTTGCCGGGTCAGCCAGTTTACTATATAATAGACTACATATGTGAGTACGCAAAGCTGACAAGTAGGCCACACGGCCAACTACTGAGGATGCTCGAAGGCCCCCAACTTATACAAAAGGAGGGCACTAAAGCCCCAGGGCATCTCGAAGCCGCCGCCCAGGGCGCAGAAAGCCCCACAGGTGCCCCAGCGCCAGACACAGAAGCAGGATGACTTCATCCCTGCCCCTCCTCCCGCCACAAACGCGTGGTCCGGGCCCCCAAAGGCACAAAAAAACCATTCTTCCCGCTCCCCCTCAGCCACAGAGGGCCCCGAAGCCCCAGGCTCATATGGGAACGGGCACACAGGCACCCGTCCCACTGATGTCACTTAAGCCGCAGTATGCACCCCCTCAGGGAGGCAGGGCTAAGGACATAGTAGCCGATTTTAAATTCTTTGCTGAATTCATAAAGTCAGTTCCGCTACAGAGTGGAGGGCACCCTGTCCTCCCCTCGTCCCCGCAGAGCTGGAGTTCCTCAAGGATCGGTCCTCTCTCCCACCCTCTTCAATCTGTACACAAGTGACATACCGCGACACCCCGGCGTACAGCTGGCGATATTCGCGGAGGACACCCCACTGTACACGTGGTACCTCCCCAAATTCGGAGCCAAGCTACTCCAAAAGGCCGTCACCGAACTCGGTGAATGGTTCTTAAAGTGGAGAATAGAGGTAAAAGCAGAAAAGAGTAAGTCCATACTCTTCTCCCGTACCCCGCCCTACCACAAACGAGGAAACATGCCCGCCATCATGCTCTACGGTAACGTGATACCCAGAGTAGAGACGTTAAAGTTCTTAGGCGTCACGCTCGATAGGTCGATGAGCTTTAAGAATCACATTGACAACGTGCTGTAAAAGGCACGGCATGTCCTTTTCAAATTATATCCACTCATTAACAAGAAGAGCAAAATGGCTAATGGACGTAAGCTCACCTTGTACTTGTGATTCCCGTTACCGTCGGCCGAAGCACGTACTGCACGACGCCGACGACGCGATAGCCATAGCAGTTGCTAAGTCCGCCCTTGCACACAAGCAAAAACACACCCAGACACGCATCCGCAGCAAAATGCCAATAGGGCAAACCCACGGATAGCAGGTTTTAGTCGGTAGTAGGTAGTAGTTATAGCTACACGACCTGACCCGACAAACTCTTCACCTTGCCCCCTTGGGTCGGTTGGACAGTGCATAAATGCATTCTCTTCCTGCTAGAACCAATTCGATATACACCGCTCGTACCGGTCGAGCGTTGAAACCTTACATATACCTTACACAGCTATAAGACATATGACTGACCGAATGACAAACTCACACACCGCTTACGGAAACGAGCCCGGGTTCGAATCCGTAAGACGTGAGCTTAGATAAATGTAGAAATAAAATAACGCGATCTTAGAGAGCTCTAAAAATAAAAATAAATCATTATCACGGCTTTTAGCCGATTTGAAGCGCAAATCGACCCCACCAGAGTCAGAGGGTGGGGGAGGAGGAGGAGGAGGGAAACCGAAAGACGAGCTCAACTTTTCCTAAACACGTCCCGTAACATTAAACGGCATCGTGCGCGCGCCGTCCCACTAGCATGGGGATGGGGACCGCTCCCCCTTTTCGGTCCCAAAAATAACCACGATAGGTTAATGTCCACTAAATTTCCGGTTTGCTTCTTCCCATCTGCGGGAAAGGAGGGGGGTCTGTCCCCCTATCGTCTACCTATAACCAGAAGACAAAAAGTCTTCCGTAATCAGTCGAACTGATAGGGCTGGCCAAGTGCCGCCAATCAGTAGTAGGTCCCTCCGAAAAAAAAAAATGTACGCAAAGCTATTTGGTTTCGCCCGAGTTCCGAACACACCACGGAATAGCAATTATTCCGGACCGCGTTCCGAACAAGTACGAGAGGGCTGGGGCACAAGCGGGGCGGCACTATCCCTCCCTCACCTTTCGGCAAGAGAGAGACAACATCCGAGTGCGTGAGAAGTATGTCCAGATATGGAGAATATGTCCGTCCGTCCGTGGGTCATCTCACTGGCCTGGGGAGGCCTGCGAGGATTACGGGTATCGAGGCGAACCTCATGAGCCGGGTCTGTTCACGAGTGGCAACTGTCCCCATAGTGATGGGGGCAACCCACTGGTGTTAGTGGGTTGTTGCGCACCGAGGTGCGGAGGCCGTACTGCCTGAATAGGGATGCGACCACCGCGGCCTACTAGCCTGCAGGTGTGGTGAGTGGTGAAATGAGGTGATCTCCAAGTGTGATGTGGGATATGCGTGTGAGTAAGTGATCCTCGTCTCGATCGCCGGGTCCGAGGACCCCTCTCCGCTTGGTGGATCACGGGATACGAACTCACGCCGCTACGGCCGCCTATCGTGTGGTTGCGCGGGTAACGGGGCCAGGTCCCTCAGGTGGGCGTGCGGACCATTGTCTGCTTCACTGAACATGCCTCGAGACAATCGAGCCACAAACTCACCGACGGACTCGGGGAGGTGAGAGCCGCGATCTGATATGTGTCTTGTATACCCCCGTTGACGGCCGTTTTCTCCACGTTGACGGACATCCTCCATTTGTTGAACCACTCCGGCAGTCGATACAGCAGCTGCTACATTCGCCTGGCTGCTAGCTCCGGCTTTCGGGACGAGGATACGTAAGCGCTGTCGTCGGCGAACAGCGCGAGCAAGACATCCGTTTCGCCCTCTCCCATTGGGTTGTAGAGCGTCGGGATGTCGTTGGTATAGGCCGAGTAGAGGCAAGGGGCTAGGCAACTGCCCTGCGACACTCCAGCACGTATGGCCCGCAGGGAGGAATGTCGTCCCTCCACTGCTACCCGGTAGGTTCTCCCTTCCAAGAACGACGCCCGCCACCAGTCGCACAAGAGCCGGCGGGACGCCGACGTCCATCAGCTTGACCAGGAGGCCCGGGTGTTACACCCGGTCCAAGGCCTTCTCCATGTCGAGAAAGACTCCGACCGAGTGTCTTCCCTTGTTCATCTCCGTGGCCAAGTGATGTAGCACCCGCGTCAACTGCAGTTTGGTCGAGTGGCCGCTCCGGAAACCGAACTGCTCCTTCCTCATAGGGACGTACAGCTTCAGTCTCCGGAGCAGTAGCCGCTCGAACAACTTGGCTACGTGCGACAGCAGCGTGATCGGCCGGTAGCTTCCGGGCTGGTGCCGAGGCATGTCCGGCTTAGGGTGGACTACGATTCTCCCTTCCTTTCAGATAACCGGAAAATGGGACGTGCGGAGAACGCCGTTAGCTATCCTGGTGAGAGCCACGGCATCATCACAAGTGCTGTGGGGGGATGTTGTCGGGGCCTAGTGCTTTGCTCCTCGAGAGGCGAAGGGCAACCTTCCGCAGCTCGGCCGGGGAGATAAAATCCTCCCCGCCCCTCGGCAGAGGCGAGCTCGAAAGGAGCTTTCGGACGCGGCCCTCTACGTGCTCGTGGTGCTCGGCGACGATTGGAGCTGCTGGGTGCGGTGTGAATTGTGTTTGTAGGTGGCTGGCGTGCATGTCAGCTCGTGTCTGGGCGTTGTAATAGCGTTGGCCGTTTGAGTCGGTGAGTGGTCTTCGATCGTCTGTTCAGGGTGTAGAGGGATGTGTCGTTGTCGCCGGCTCGAGAGATGGTTCGCTCCCAGTCGGCCCCTCGACAGTCCCAGAGACGTCCTCGGCAAGTCGATTGAGATCGGCCTTGATGTCCACCGTCTGTCTGGTCCGTTCCCGCTCCCTTTCGACCGCTGTCGAGTGTAGTGTGATTAGGACCGGTAGATGCTGCGTGTCTAGGTCATACAGCACCTCACACAACTACTCCGGTTGTGTTCGTGTCTGAGAAGGGGTCGAGGTCCAAGTCGACATGGACAATGTCCCGCCGAACGAGCGCTGCCGTACCTCTGTACGCCCTGCCGCCCGGCGATGCCACGTCCCTGCGATACACGGCATAGTTCGCCTTCTTAAGGTCCTGTCCAGGCCCCAGCCATGTCTCTCCCAACAGTGTGACGTAAATGTCATACTCCTGGGCGAGCTGTCTGCGGTCCTGAACTTTTCCTCGGATGCCGCCGGGGTTCCAGTAGATGATTCGCAATTGCTTACGAACCATCACCGGTTCCCTTTTGGCTGGACGTGTGCGTTGTCGAGGTCATCTGAGCTGCGGCTGTGTGCGGCCATATCCTGGGGTCCCTGAGCGGACGGGTGAGCTCCTTCCTGATCACTTGCCTGAGTTTCTCCCTGACGATCTCAGCGATTATCTCCCTGAGCTCACCAGTGCTGAAGCAGGAGCGACTTTCCGGCAGAGCTGTGTCCATAGGCTCAACGGGGCCCCGGGGAGTTTGCTTGGTGGTGGGTACTGGGGGTGTGGTGGGTGGTGTTGTTATGGGTGCTAGTGAGGCCTTGGGGTGGCTGGCTGCGGTGCGCCTGCTCCCTTGGCGGCCTGGTGCATCGGGATCTCCGCGCTCGGGGGAGGAAGAGTCGGTGGTGCCTCTGGAGGGTCAGCATGCTCCTGCGAGCGTTTCGGCTGCCTCTTTCGAGGCCTGTTCCACTTCCTCTTCTTGGGGGTGGGGGGAGGAGCACGAGGTCTTGCTGTGGGGGGGTTCGCCGGTGCCGACAGCGTCGGCCCTGGTCGATATTCAACCCCTCCGCCTACGACTCCACAGGTGTGGACTAGGGGGTCTGGCTTTACAGTCTTCTCTTTCTGGATCTGGTCCTGCTTGAGGCCGGGTTTAGTCGGGATCAGCGGACTGAGCTTGAGGCCCCTGATTCTTGCCTCCCTGATGTAGGTCCTGCACCTACGGTCGTTGGTGGTGTGCGGCCCGGCGCAGTTTGCACACGACGGTGTGGCGCCCTTGGGCAGGGGACAGTCGCCGACCGCGTGATTCTGCCCGCATCTCACGCAACGGATTTGCCAGTGGCAGTTCGTGGAGGAGTGACCGAAGTGTTGGCAGCGGTGGCACTGTGACGACCCTTCGCGCCCCTTCCACCCCTCCACCACTACCCCCGGAATGCAGAGCATCTCCTTGACCTCGTAGAGGTGTTGGAGCTCCCCGCCGTCCATGCGCTCGAGTTGGGCATGGTTCAGGCAGCCGACCGTGCCTCCCCTCGCCGGGTTGTGGCGCACGAAGCGCACAGGGCAGCCCAGGGTCGGGAGCTCCGCGGCGATGCTGTCCGTGCTCGTCCCCACAGGCAGGCTTCTAATACCCACCTTGGTGGGGAGGTCTGCCGGTGGGGAGTAGCAGTGTCACTGCAACGCCGCGTCAACCTTCGAGAGGTCCGTCAACAGCTTCTGGACCGCCCATACCCTTCCGGCGTCTGGGCGAGGAACCTAATTCCCCTTCTGATCGGTCTGGTGTTCGGCGCATGCCCCAATTGAGCCTTGAGGGCTAAGAAGTGGTGATGCCATTCCGGTAGGTTCTGGACTGTGATGGGTGGGTACTCCTTCGCTCGTCGTGGTGGGTTTGTGGAGTTGGCGACTGATGATGATGATGGCGATTGGTGTGCTTGTACTTTAGGGGGTGGGCGAGTGTTAACCGTACCTGCATGTGTACCTGACACTGCTGCGGGCTTCGGGCTCTGCAGTGCTGCCGCGAAGCTTCTGTAGCGCGTCGTGACTGTCGACGTCATGGAGGACGCGCCCTCCGGTTCGATGTCGGACAGCACAGCAGTGTTGACGAGCAGGTGCTGGAAACGTTGCTTGTGGGGTGTGGAGGAGATGGTGATGGTGACGGTGATGAACTTGCCAAGTTCACCATCTTGTCGGGCCTTTCTTCCGGTGAGGACGCCGCTCACTTTTGGGGGCATAACCTCTCCAGTTCCTCCTGAAAATGGAATAGCAATTATTCCGGACCGCGTTAAGAACAAGGACGAGAGGGCTGGGGCGCAAGCAGGACGGAGAGCAAGAGTGACAGCTAGCGTTTCCGAGTGCGTAGGCACTCCTACTGATACCACTGGATAGAACGTACGTACGAACGTGAGATAGATAGATCGTAGTACCTTCCTGAGAATATGTGCACATTCATATTCTCCATGTCTCCATACGACGAACCATAGAGAAAGCGTCGACTGTCAAACACAGAAACTTGACTTTTAATTCATTTTACATTAAAGGTTTTACTTATATACAATTGGGATCGAATTTCGATCGCTGAGCGAACTTTCGTCTCAGTAAATTAAAAGAGCATCATACCTAGAAAGTGCGTTACTTAGTACATAGTGCTTTGTTGTATTGCAGATGAGTCTTTGAGAATTATTATATCTACAGAAAAAAATATACTGTTCAATTCATCGCGAACAGAATGGAATAAAATCCACTAACAACGGAGCAACGAACATTACGCAGATATCACACGTTTTGGGCTAACAAATTGCCAGGAAAATAATCGAACTTTCCTAATAAGGAAACGCCCATTTTGGAGTTGTGCGTTAGGTTGCATGTTAGGTTAAGGTTTGATAAATATATAAACTAATATATTTAAATAGTCCGAATTGTGATGACAACTATGTCAGCTGATGCCTGTGTTAGACACATACAATGTCCAGGACGGCCCCGAAGGCCACCTTTGGTGTGTACCTCAGTGATGTGTTATAGCTTGCCATCGTACACGTAATACTCCTCAACTAGAATTCACCTCTTGGGATGGTCACACAGCCCTCCATATGTCATCCTGGCGTAATCCATCAACACATATAAGTATATAATAGTGTGTGGTTTCGCGGGTCATTATAGTGACGAATACCCATGAAAACCACCGTGAGTGATAGTGCCGTCTTTGATGAGGTGCTCCGGAACTACAAATCTTCGGAGCACCTCGGCGGTTCATTATCTACACAGGGGTTGCCTTACATCATAGGACAGACCTACCTTTACCTTGATTACCTAGACCGGGCGGCCGCTACTCACCCGCGCACCTAACGGGGTCTTTGAGCGCGCGAGTTATAATTACTGAAAATAATGACACTAAATTCGGTGAAGTTTACTATATACTTGCGCAATATTTACGTATTAATATAGCCTTATTAGTATATACCTGTGCAATACTTACGTATTACTGTAGCTTTATTAGTATATTTGTAGACCATTACCTAAAATCTCCTAAAAATATACAATTCCTTATATTTCACGTTGTAGGTACACAACACTCACACATAGGTAAACAAGCTTACACAGCAAATGAAATTTCAGAAATATGTCCAAAATATATTCGACCTTGTCACAAGCCCAAGGTGGAACATCTTGAGGCTCGAGTTTTATTTTGTTCATTTCAAATTCTAACCTGAGGTGCCCTCAGCTGAATAACATAACGCGGGAATTACGAGCAAAGAGGGCACTTCATATTTTTACATTTTGTTCCAAACATGGCAATACATGTTGAAGGAAATCATTTCTCTGCCACTCCATTATCGTCTATTATCATGGAACATAACAAAGTATGTGATTTAATTTCTCACTCTTCATTAGTGAATGATTGCTATAGCAAACATCAACTACCTATCGAATCAAGAAGTCCATTGATTCGTTAGGTTTACCTGGAGAATCCCCGAAAGTTTGGATAATTTGTGCACTACACAATATCAGGTGAATTGAAAAGTACTATGCCTAACACAGATTCATTCTATTGTAAAAGTCGAATCTACCCACATTATACAGTTCAGTTCAGACTAGTTAATTGTGTGAAGTTCGAAACGTGTGCGGTAAGTAGTTGTGATTTTATAATTTTTTTAACAAAGCAACCGGACACAGTTTCTGCAAGTGGAGGTCATCGATCAGCGTGCAGTCAATCAATACTTCCATAAGAAGGGGCTATCACCGAAAGGCACCTATGATGACATGGTCAGTACTTTAGGAGATTCTACTCTGTGTTAATCGTCTGTCAATAATGGATAGCAGAATTCAAGCGTAGTAGTGAGAGTGTGAACGATGAACCCCGCTCTGGAAGGCCTTCAACGTCCACTACTGACGAAAATATTTAAAAGTACTTGATTAATTTCAGGAAGACACAGATTAAAAGTTAGAGAAATTACAGGCATCTCTTATGAACAACTCAAAACATCATAGTCGACGAATTGGGTTTGCGAGGTGGGTTCCACCCCAGCCCATTGCTGTTTGTACAACTCGCCAGTCGTTCCATTGGAGATGTAGCGAATTCTAAATTATTATTTGTTTTTACATTTTAAAATTGACACACACCTTCACGCCAGTTCCACGGTGGGGTCGGCAGTATGTGTTGTAAAATTTGTTATGGCCTTTCCGAATTTCATTAAACTTATTCAATTTTAATGCAATTTATGAGGCTACCTCTCGATAATATTATTAACCACTAAGTCTGCAATAGAAGTTCCATGCATTGCCCTCCTTACCCTGTACCCCTCAAAAGAGCCACCGGCTTTACGGCGATATCATTTGAGCGAGAGGTACCTCGCCGGTCGCTTGTCCGGTAAAACTCCTTTCAACGGTTTATGTTTTGTACAGTTTATGTGTAATTTAATCGCCTGAATAAAGTATTTCTATTTCTGTTTCTCATGCGTTCCCGCAACCTTTTCCCCCACACGACGGTCACACGCAGGAACTTCGTGAACCATACAACAACACTTATCATATACAACGCAACCGAACTGCCCTTCCTCTTATTAAAATTACGATTCAGATACTCAAATAACATTAGAAAGATTATGGGAAAACATAGTACGTGATAATAAAGTTGGGGGTTTCCTTTATTTCTCCGGGATACCAGCATCACATAATGATTTCGTGATAATAAGAACACTTCGGGAGTACTCATACCCATTCAAACAAACCACTTATTGGAGAATCGCTCCACAATGATGACGTAATCGCGTAACACACAACCGAATTGAGAACCTCCTCTTTTTTAAAGTCGGTTAAAACTTATACTCTCATTAGAGTCTATGCTTCCAAAATAAAATGAACTCTTTACAATATTATTAAGACACAATTTAAAAAGCCAATCGTCCATACGTGAGATCCCAACACAAAGTATATTAATAGGAAGGGACTAATTTAATCAACATCCTCGGAACTACGGGATCATGAAAATTAACACACAACTCCAAAATGGGTGTTTAACCTAATAAGGAAAGTGTGATTATTTTCCTGGCAATTTGTTAGCCCAAACACGTGTTATATCTGCGTAATGTTCGTTGCTCCGTCGTTAGTAGATTTTATTCAATTCTGTCCGCGATGAATTGAACAATATATTTTTTTCTGTAAATAACTGAGACGAAAGTTCGCTAAGCGATCGAAATTCGATCCCAATTGTATATAAGTAAAACCTTGTACTTGTAAATTTGTAAAATGAATTAAAAGTCAAGTTTCTGTATTCAAGAATCTCTCTCTATAGTACGTCTTACACAAGTTCATGCATGTGCACACCTTCTCCTAATCCCACCCAAGCCCGCTGTGCAAGAAGAACAGTTTCGACTGGTCCCTTACGGCCGACACCACGCTGCCCCTGCGCCTGCGGCTCCGTCGCGGAGGGAGGGACAGGTCGAGTACGACCCAGGCCCATCCCTTACCGCCCCGGCCAACGACCACTAACCCAGGCAGGTGACGACGGCCAAGCCCAAGAGGAGGCGCACTCGCAAGAGGAAGCCCCAAGCTGTGGCCGTTCAAAGCTGACACCCTCCGCAACAGGAGACCGCCGTGACCGCAGTGCGCCGAGTACCCACACAGGCTAGGGACGCGGAACACGCACGCTCACCAACACGCGCACCAACTCACCACATACCGCAGACACCGACTCCAACACCACTGACATCAGTCCCCCCACCTGCGTGGGGACCGAGTCGCTCCGAAGGGGAGCGACGCCAACGCGACGAGCGCAGGGTCTACGCTGACGATCTCGGGGAGCTAATCCGAGAGATCATCAGGGTGGAACTGAGGGCGGTCGTGAAGGACGAGCTGTCCAGAGTGCTCAGGGACATGCGCATCTTGGCGCAAATCATGCACACTCACGGGGCCAACCAACGGGGAGTCAGTGATGGATTGTGACGAGCTCAGGGTCGCTTACTGGAACCCCGGAGGTATAGGAGGCAAGGGCGACAGTCTTCGGCTGCTCGCTCAGCAGTACGACATGTCATTCTGCTGGCCGAGACTTGGCTGAGGCCGACGCAGAGCCTCTGGCTACCGAATTACGTCGCGTATCGCAGGGACGAGGTGTCGCCGAGCAGCAGTGCTCGTTCGGCGGGACGTCGTCCACAACGAGCTGAGACAGGGCCCCTTCACTGATGTGGGCTCGACTGGTACAGTCGTTCACATGGCGGGGAAGGAGCTCAGGATCTATGCGGCGTACAGACATCAATGGAACAGCTTTGACCTAAGTAACGTCCACAACGTGCTGGGAATCGGCGGCCAGGTATTGGTGGTCGGCGATCTGAACTCCAAGCATCCAGCTTAGGGATCGGCCGTCACGAACAACGCTGGCTTCGGGCTGCAGGAGGATTCGGAAAAGCGCGGCTACACGCTGCAAGGACAACCGTATCCTACACACGTGCCTACGGATCCCCTGCGCACCCTGGACGTTCTGGACATCGCCCTACACCAGAACCTCAACCCACGGTCAACATCGAGGTCCTGTACGATCTCGACACTCAACACCTACCCATCCTCGTCACACTAGATTCCGGAGCAATCCTTAGGGAAGGAATGCGAACCAGAAAGAGGACCGGCTGGGTCGTCTATCAGGATAGCCTAGTCGATTTCAACATCGCCGGGCAGCTGTATACCCTGAATGAGGTGGAGGCCGCCGCTCGCCGCTTCACAGAAAAAATCCAAGAGGCGAGGGTGACGGCGACCACCGTTGCACCGGTGACATCGCGCCGGCGGGGTGAGCTCCCCCCGAGCCTACTGGCGGATCTGCAGAGGAAACGTCAGATGAGGAAACTCTGGGCCCGCAACCGCTGTCCGAGGATTAAGGCACGACTAAACAAACTGGCCCAGGAACTGTCTGCGAAGGTGAGCGAGTGTCGTGGAGCAGGCTAGGAGAATACAGTCTTCCATGCCAGCGAAAACGATACCAACCTGCACGCCCAAACAGACGTCTCACGAGGCCAAAAACCACCATCACTCCACTCCTAGACACCACAGGCGCGAAACACTACGGAGCGCAAGCACGCGCTGATGTGGTCGCTTCACATCTACACACACAGTACTCACCACACCCAGCGGCGCCGTCGTTCGCAGAGCACCACAAGCAGGTTGAGCGCCGAATTAGAGAGCTCCTTCAGAGCCCGACTCGGCCACTCCGCGGGACGGATTACATCTTTCCCTCTGAGCTGCAGAAAGTCGTCTCTCGGGGCGCAAAGCTCCAGGCCCCGACTACATCCCCCCCACAGCGCTGGTGATGATGCCTAGGCGAGCAGCCGTGACTCTCACACAGATCGCAAATTGCATTCTCCGGATGGCCCACTTTCCGGAGACCTGGAAAGAGGGGAGGGTCATCGTTCTACCGAAGTCGGGCAAGCCCCGAAGACTGTTCGGAAGCTACCGGCGGATAACGCTGCTGTCCCACATCGCCTAGTTGATCGAGAGGCTCCTGCTTTGGAGGCTGAAGCTGTACATTCCCATAAGGGATGAACAGTTTTCCGGAGCGGTCACTCGACCACGTTGCAACAGATGCGGGTGATCCACCACTTGTCTGTAGAGATGAACAAGGGGAGACACTCTGTCGCGGCCTTTCTCGATATGGAAAAGGCCTTCGATAGGGTGTGGCACCCGGGTCTCCTGTACAAGTTGGTGGACGCCGGCGTCCCGCTGGCGATTGTGAGACTAGTGGCGTCATTCTTGGAAGGTAGGACCTTCCGAGTGGCGGTGGAGTGGAGGCACTCCTCGTTGAAGGCCATACGTGCCGGAGTGCCACAGGGCAGTTGCCTATCCCCTTGCTTGTACGAGGTCTACACCAACGACATCCCCACACTCAATGATCCTTCGGGAGAGGGTGAGGTGGATGTCATGCTCGCGCTGTTCACTGACGACAGCGCATACGTTACCTCGTCCCGAAAACCGGTCCGATTGCCGGAGTGGCTCGACAGGTGGCGCATGTCCGTCAACGTGGATAAGACTACGGCGCTATATGTCAGCAAGAGGCGCTCCATGCCGGGGCGGTTAAAGTTCAGAGGCCTGGATGTGTCTTGGGAATCCCCAGTCGTGTATCTCGGATGCAGTATCGGCTCGCAGGTGGACCGAGCGGTCAACCAGGCGAGAAGATCCCGCGCTTTGCTGTGATCGGTACTAGCGTCCGGACTTCCGACACGGACGAAAGTGGGGATTTACAAGACGTATATCCGGTCACGCCTCACTTACACCGCTCCCGCATGGTACGCGCTAACCTCACAGGCCCAGCATAAACGCCTGCAAGCCCCGCAGAACATATCCCTACGGGTCATCAAGGGAGTCGATCGCTACGTCCGTAATGACGTGGTCGCGCGTGACTTGCGGATAGAGTCGCTGGAAGAGTTTTTGGTTCGATTGTCGAGCTCTATGTTCAATTGGACAGACAATGGACCGCATGCTCACCTACGCGACCTGGCCCCGGGGCACGCGCGACCACCTGACGGGAGACCGTATCCGCGTGAAGCGTTTATAAGATTAAAAAATATAACTTGTGGGACATAAGTACTTAAAATAGCTACACTGTCGAGTCTAGTGCGGTTTGTGCGAATTCGCGCAAGGAGGAGGAGGGCAGTGGAGGAAAACGCATCTACGTAACCTTTTGACGTGTGCACATTTACAATCGGTAGTCAAAATATATATGATTCATTTCCAAATATTTTATGCCAAACATTTTGGTTTTATGCGAAATTATTACAAATATGAACACGTTCACAAAATGTTTAACGCCTAAGACACAAGCGCGTTGCTGTGATGACTCACGCGTGAGACTCCGAGAGGCGAGTCAGTGTGAATAGGTGAATCATGTGTACAACTGATTCCACTTCAGATGTTGCCGTGTGCTGCCCTGCGGGTATGCACCGCCTCGCCCGTGCCCCGCACGTCAGTTGTCTCGGCTGGAGCGGGCTTTGTTTTATCCGCGCTATCTCGTATCACTTTGAAGGTGAGCCGGGAGCACGTTAAATATTCTGACGTTTTCCAGACAAAGAGATTCTCCGTATCAAATGTTAAGTATTGCTTAAGTTTGTGACGTTACACTCTTTACTCCAGAATTTATTCTCTCGGATTGCATGGAAACTTTGTTTATCTTGTGGGTTGATGTTATCCGTTACACGTAGGCATGCGATATTATTGTCTAGATAGAGAATTTAAAAAATCGTTTTCTTATCAAACACACCAAACGGTGTAGTAAAATGTAGAATTTTAAACGACAACTTCAATAACATGTACTTTAACTCGGTAAAAATCGGAAAAAGTATTTAATTTAAAAGTAGGTACGAGTATATTGAAGAAATAAGGAACCCGAGTGCTAACTAAAGAGAAATGCCAGAGGCTAGTTGGCAGCCGCTTCCATAACAGTTGGTGTACATCTTCACATACAACTTTAAAAGCGATATTATCATTATCGATAGTTCAACGTAGCAGTCGTTTTTGTCTTTGTTTTATTGGATTCTTTTAAAAATTATATAAGACCAGCTGCAGCTGGAGTGGTGTTACAAAATATGAGGAGTAAAATAACGCTTAAGCCTAACATCAGCGTACCGCTTGACTTATGAGGTGGCTTTCCTTTTAATTTTAAAAATCATTTGATTACAACGTAACTTGCTTATGCTTGCTACAAATTATTTACGATGAATCTCGTGTTAAGTCTCACATGTTTTGCACAGCTTAATCGAAAATTCTTTGATCTCTGCTGGAATCGTTGACCTAAGTCCCTACTTACGGGATCTAGCATAGTTCGGCACACTTCGCAAGCTTTACCTGAGAAATAATTAAAGTTTACGGTCGTTCAAGCACGCTGCAGCAGCGCGCTGCGCAGTTTGTTCGCACTCTTTACCGGAACTTGAAATGTGCCCCCTCGTTATTATCAGCAGTCTTAAATCAAAGTCAAAAGAATTATTTCTATTTTGAATTGTTTCAGTTAAGTTTCTACCGACGCCCATACACATCTTCATTACCCTTCTTTCCCTCCTCCTAGTGTACAGACTCTACAAAAAATAAAATTAATATTAGAAATACAAAAAACTCACTTAGTCTAATGATCTTCTAAATATTCTTGATAATTTAAACAAATACACTTACATAAGAATAAAGATTTTAAGTGCAGGCGAGCGAGCAGGTGGATCACCTAAAGTGGTGGTAAGTAAATAGTTAAAGACGTTAGTACAGCACACAGAACCAATGACCACGCCACCGCGCAATACCTCCATTGGACCAGTCGAACTCTGACTAAGCATACGAAGCACATTTCTTTAAGAACTAGGTATATACAAAAGTTAGAAGCACATATAACAATTATAAAGTATTTGCTTTTATTAAAAGGGCTATTTTCACCAATGGATGAAACGGGGTTAATGGTGTTGTAGTACTAAAGGGGCAGTAAAAAGGGGGCAGAAGCGCATAATGCCGTAGGCCTCCCAGCGCCGCGGGCACAAGCGGCTATCGGTAATTGCCATCTCGCGAGCGACCTAGCACTTTTAAACTATCATCAGCACTCCGCCCGTGCGGACCCACACTGCAGCTGTTCGTCGCCAACACGCTCGGCGCAGTAAGCGCTTGCAACAACGACTGCTCTGTCGATCCCGTGTTCAAGTCAATTGGTGGCGGACAGGCGCATTTATTGTAACGACTGCTCTGTCGATATTGGAAGGCGCCTCGATGGCCCAACTGTCTGCCGTCGATCCAGTGGGCAGGTGGGTCAGTTGATGTGGACAGGCGCACTTGCAGTAACGACTGCTCTGTCGATATTGGAATGCAACTCGACGGCCCAACTGTCTGCCGTCAATCCCGTGGTCAAGTCAATTGGTGTAGATGGGCGCACTTGTATCAACGACTGCTCTGTCGATATCGGGAGACGCATGGACGGCCCAACTCTCTGCCGTCAATCCCGTGGTCAAGTCAATTGGTGTAGACAGGCGCACCTGCAGTAACGACTGCTCTGTCGATGTCAGAAGGCACGTTGATGGCCCAACTGTTTGCCATCAATCCCGTGGTCAAGTCAGTTGGTTTAGACAGGCGTACTTACAGTAACGACTGCTCTGTCGATATCGGAAGGCGCCTCGATGGCCCAACTGCATACCGTCAATCCCAGGTGGGTCAGTTGATATGGACAGGCGCAGTCGGTCACCACCACGTCGGTGCTACGGCACGTTTGATTACTTAAGCTATTTATCCGCATCTATGTATATCTGTACCTATATTCAAGCAAATAAAATTATCTTTATCTTTCATGTGTAGCTTTGTAGCCTTTTATATTTGTATATAAAAGGAGCAACATCATCGTCCACTAGCAGCAGCCAGCGGCAGGTTGTGTGATCTACTCGTCACTAAATGATTGTTAGATGTTCTCACGCGAAACTCAATTCAGCCCCCGGTCATGACCCTCTCCATGAGCCAAACGTTCACGTAAGCGCCGAGGTCTTTTGTGGTATCGCGCGCGAGCTGTCACTGACGTCAGAGTCGGGGGAGGAGGGACCTCTCAGTCCCTCTGGCTGTGATAATCAAAGTTAAATCAGCCATTATAAATACTCTCATATCGGGATGCATCTCTCCCGTCTGCAGAAGAGAATGGTGTCGGACCCTCTTTCGACCCCAAACTTGATAAAGGAGCCGAAGATCTGGAGAAGCTGTATTGGGCCTTGCTTCTACAGCATAATTTCAGGTAAAAAAAAACTCAATGCTTCAAAAATGAAAATTCACCTAAGAAAACGGAAGCCTGCTCGTATGAAAATATAAAAGATATCCAGTTATTATTTAAACGGAAGTCGCCATTTTTATTCATTTGATCCGCACGAGGTGAGGGAAAAGAGAGAGATCCTTTATTTTGTTGCGAGCGCCGCAGAACATTCGGGGTAATTTGTGTAGTGGAGGGAACAAAGGAGGGCGCCGTTGATTTGTTGCTTCATATACATCGCAGTGTTATAGAGGTGGCTCAAGTACACTACAGGGAATTCAGATAATATGTGTATGTATTTCGTTATGTTGTATTGTGTATGCGAGAGTGCGTGTGGAATTCACTTCAATACACTCAAGTTTGTAAACTAATAGCCAGCATGATATAAATATATGCGGTAGTCAGTCCCGTACTAGGTGCGCCTGGCGAATAGTACCTACGGCTGATGCCTAAAAGTTGATCATGAATACGATGGAAGTGTTTACTGGTCCAAAAAGAAGTCCAAACCCAAGCAATGGCCAAGTATAATTATAATACTTCAACAACTTTCATAATAAAAGTCGTACATAAAGTAAACTTTAAGAAAAAAATCAAACCAACTTCCTTTGAAGTATTTTGTAACAAAGAAATGCACCAGTGCATTGTTGTTGCAGTAGAAAGTCGATACTAAACGAAATTGAACATTCAATCCAACAATTTAATTTTGAAAAATATCATCTATTTGGAGTCGGTCCTGAGACAAAGAAGGTTTATTATAAGAAATATGCACAAACGGCTGCATTTTTGGATGCCGTCGACTAAGAAGTCTGAGTTTTCAGTATTCTAAGACGACTTCATATTTCTTTTTTCAATCGCAGAGCTTTAATATGCAGATGTTTTATCACATCTCACCTTAAGCACTGGCACAGGGCCTACACCGTACACTTACATATACGAGTTACACAATTTTTCGTTCACATGTCATGTAACTCCGTAAGGTGACAAAGAAAATGAATAGTTTTTCAGTTCAGCACAAATGTAAACTTGTGTTAACCGCTGGCGAGTTATTACTTTAGAATCTTTGATGATGAAACTGACATCTGATGACTCCAGTCCGACATCGAACCTGCTGTGGCCAAAGAGCACAGCTGAGCCAGTAGTGCCTCGGAAGCTGTTGACGTATGTGCGACGTGTCGTCGTGTCACGCGATGGAACGGAAACAAAACGCGCGAACTGAACATTTCCTTTTTGGACGATCCAAAAGGAAAATTACACATCGCTTTGTGTTATTATTTTGTGGCAGAATATTTTGATGAGAAGTTAGCAAAAGAGCACCTTCCAAAGGATGCCGACAGAAGTTGGATGGTTAATAAACGCTATACAAAAGGATTTCTGTGGTGAACTTCAACATGACAACATATTTTGTAGGAAAAATGTGTTTAAAAAATATACAACTTTTCGAAATGAACAGCCAACATTCACTTAGTGATGTGTATATTATTAGTTTGTCCGAGTTTCCGAGTATAATTAGATGCGACATAATGTCGTTTCGATCGTTTAATACGATTTTCAACTTCAAAAAAAAAGGATGTTAACAATTCGACTGATTTATTTTATATGTGTATTACGCGGTTACGTCATGATTTTCAATTTTTTTGTCTGTTAAGGCATCGTCTTAAGGTGGTCCCATTCTCCGCCAAGTCAAAATATGGCGATGGGATTAAAATTTAATTTCTTGTTTATAAGCCGTGGTATTTACACAGAGACTAGTATTGTTTAACATTTAAGGATCGTGGCTAAGCCAACTACAGCTTAGACTTTTGATGACTATCTGCGCTCATAAACATGTGCATAGCCGCGCCAACATGCGTAGTCTTGCGGAAGCGATGACCTCCTTTTCTCCTCCTCTCTGACGAGTCACCGGCTTCTCAGAAAGCACACAAAACTAGACAGCAAAGTTTTCACTGCAACTGCAACGGAATTGGGCCGGCACGAACAGGGAGGTACCTCCCGCTCACATAGTACCGCCGTAAAGTGACATCTTCAGTGTCGCGTTTCGTGCGGTTTGTGAGTAACCGGTGGCCCATTGGGGGGGGGGGGATTTGAGTGCGAAGGAGGGCAACGCATCGGAATAGTAATTATGTGGATGTCCATAGGCGTCGGTAGTCACAAAATCTCTCGTTTACCCCCTATTCTAAAAAAAAGCTAAAAAGAGGGTTGTTGATAAGGATTATTGTTTTTTTAATCTTAAGAATATTTTTTAAAAATAAGAACTCCGTCAATTAATAATCGTTTAATACTTGCCGGCCAGTACAATACAAGCGGCTGATAAAGAACGCGCGGCACTAACACTTCATAACACCTCGAGGCGGCAACTGTCCCCGCCACTTTAGCGCGCAGATAACTCCGGCAGACGCTTCGCGCGTCCTAAATACAGGGACGTACCTGCGTCATAAAGACACCATTTTCCTCAGCACTACTTACCAAGCTATCTATTTCACTTTATTACAATAAAACTACTTTTACGGTTTTTGTCGCGGTTATTTAATTATTTAACTAGCCCGACGTTTCATGTCCACCCGTGACCATGGCTGTAAAGCTTCTGAAACGTCGGGCTTGTGACTTCATTCGTAAAAGTAGTTCTCTTTTTTAATTTATTTAAAGGCTATATAACAAGATTAAGTCAGCCTTACATCTACTGAAAAAATATTTATAAACTTAACTCTAAATCCCTTATATATGACGAATGGATAACAAAACGTAGGAACACTTATATTAAAAGTTGTTTTATTGCAATGAACAACATTCGCATAAACTTAAGACCATCAATACCACTTCAAATGCTTGCTGTCATTTATTTAAAAATATCGACAGCAGCAAGTCCCGCACATATTTAGGTGAATGTCACGTCCAGTCCCATCGTTTTCTGTAATCATTTTGGCGTATTAGCATTTATGAGAGGTTATTCGTTGTTTCAGATTGAACTACGCTCTATGTGGCCTGTCAGCCTGGTGGTGGCACGCGTGCAACGTGGCGCTGCACGCCGCGTGCTGCGCGCTCGTGGCGCGGGCGAGCGCTGTAGTGGCGCGCCTACGACGGCCCTTCGCAGCACTAGCGGCGCTGCTGTTCGCTGTGCACCCCATACACACGGAGGCGGTGAGTGGTAGCGACTGTACAGTGTTGATCGAAGAGTAAGCTGCTAATGCTCGTTAGTGTTAGTGCTCGTACAGATGAGGCTGACAATGCAATGTTAACCTTATTTTCAAAGTAATACGTAAGTATATAATATTATGCACTTTCTATAATCAGACACTCGACGCCTCCTGGCTGTGTGTCTCAGTAAACTTCGACAAGAGGCATGCAATAATACAGATTGTTAGTGTTCACCCTTGATTCATAAACACATAGAATAGGCAGGATGTGAAGTCGTGCAATTTGTCAATTTAAAAAAGTAAGAAAGAAAATATGTCATTTGCTTGAATATGGGTACATAATATAGTGAATAAGTAGATCGATTAGTTCTAGGTTAGACTCCAAAATATTCTATGAAAATTCATAATCTGAAATCAGCGTGCCAATCTAATAGGTAGGGACATTCACAGCTATTCTAAGTTTATATTCGCTAAACTCCTTTTTTTAAGTATACCTAATGTTCTTTTTTGTTAGTACAAATATTCGATTTTATTTCATTTACTTTTTACATTTATTTTATTTTTATACTTAACACAATTGTATTTATTTGAACACATTTACATCATTTTTATCAATAATAATCAATTCTTAAATTGAACTAGATCCTGGACTGCAGATATGTACTGAACATACACACAGGCTCTATTTACTCTAAGGTCCTAATAAATACTTTTATATTGTTTTCGTATAAAATGCGAATGTTATTCATTGTTGTGACTATTTAACGGATCTTATCGCGTTTCTTAAGATTTACTTGTGGAAGGAGACAGAATAACCATCATGAACGAACGTGTGAAAATCCTTGTGCTGTCCTGTTATACAAATAAACGTTAAAATATATTTCAGTTATAAAAAATAAGTAGATGAGAATATAGATAAGTATATACTGGTGTAAGTAAGTATATACAAATGTATATTTAATATGTTATATTTACAAATACTTTAATATATGTGTACATAATAATAATACAGACACAAATTATAAACTAAGTAGTTATAGTTAGTACAAGTTGTTAGAAATGTTGTTAATATCTATTTCAATAAATAAACAAATACATAAGTAAGCTGAAAAGGAACGAAAATTAAGAGCTGGAAATGAAATATTATTAGGACTTCCCGGAAACAGAAATTCTGTCCCGATATTTCTTATATCACGACGTTTCGATAACCTTTCGGCTATCATGGTCACGGACAGACAAAACAAATAACTGAAGAACAAAAAAATCTTAAGGAACGCGGGAAAATCCGTTAAATAATCACAACAATAAATATTTTTATGTCGAATTGTATTAAAGATTACATATTATATAAATGTCAACTACATAATACAATTGATATTACTTATTACACTGGCACTACCATTCAGGAGAGAAGAAATATGGTCAAACAGTAGTAAAATTATTTTATCATTGTTAAAGTTGTCGTTTTAATAAATACTGCCACCCGACACAGGATTAGTGTGCGTATCACGTACTCACATCGAGCTTCGGTCTTCCGTAATACGAGTCTAATCGACAAGTGACGCACATATACTATATTCCTGAAATTAATACTTACCAAATTGCTACATAACATATCACAAATCTTCCTAAAAATTGCTTTACTATAGTCGTTTATTAACATTTTTTGTTAAGGGATTACAGAGATGGAATATCAAAAATTTATTGTCTTAAACATTTTCTTAGCACTGGTAGTCCGCACTGGAAAAAGTAAGGGTTTTAGTCAAGGGTTATGTTCCGCTGAACTCGTCAATACTCTAAAAATATTAGCCTCTAAAAACATCCAATTCATTTATTTATCCATTTAGTCGAGGGGTAAATACATAAGTTGCTAAACAACTTTATATGTATACGCTATCGGTATAGCAATACGCATTTGATTAATATCCACGCTTACAATATTTTTATAAGAAACTAATTGAGCTTTATACTTGTTTAAAAAAATTACGACCTAAAATTCCACTCGCTTTAATTGGTAAGTAAGTAAGATGCAATCGAGCACATCTCCGTAATTAAATGCAGACAATGACGCACCCGAATCTACTAGACAATAATTTTCTTTCCCATGACGCACTGATGAATAGAAGCAAATATAAAAATTATTATCACCATCTAAAATCATATTATCTTTATTATTCACGAAAAAACTGATTATGCAATTTGGAGTCTCCAGTAGTATTCTCGGTATTTTGCAAAGGATCAGTGAACATATTAATTTTACGCATCCCTTCATTTCTATAATTATGACGAAAATGAACTCTTCGATGCCTACGATTATTAGCTCTGCCTCAAGTATCATATTGATGCCCATAACCTTGACTATGCGCTCTATCCCTATTCGGATAAAAGCCTCTACGGCCAATCATTCATTCAATCATTCTAATTAAAATTATATCTTATATATCTAATCTCTCTTGATGTAGCTGATGAGGTTTTCTCGCCCTTGACAGCTTGAATAGCATCTTTCAGCGAGCTATAGCGGAAATGATAGTGCTCAGCCTACGATTCCTTAAGCCTGATAAGCAAATTGTTTATTACCACTTTTCATTATGTGGTTTTAAACCATGATAACACTTTGTATTGCCATTAGCTTGAGAGATCGTAAGCTCCACAAATAATTAGGTTATGCTCTTGCCCATAATCGTCAACGGACGCCTGATTTTGCCTAATTTTCTGTAATTTACTTTGCGTAGCCGATGTAGCTTTCCTTGACAATAATAAATATCTCATACCATAAAGTGAGTCACTAACAGTTTCATATTGCAATTTCATATTTAGCTTTGCTTCTTGTGACAATATATTTCTTAAACCGAAGTTAATCAGATATTGTTTGCAAGTACTATCTTTTAATAAACTATCAAAAAATTCCATATTATCAATTAATTGTTTTGCATTCATCTCTTCATCAGTCATACGGGTGCTTAAAGTGGTCTTTAAATTAAACGATGACATCCTGGAAAACGATTCAGCTACATCAATTAGACACAATAGGAGCATTTCCTCACGTAATTCTAAAAAGAAGCAGCAATATTTTTTTAAGTAAAATGTCTCCAGAAATATATTATTTGCCACTGACCTTGTTCTTAAAATCAACTAACCAAGTCTCATATTGCCCATAAACTATGCTAACTTCCTTAATATATTTTTTTCAATTAAATTTATTTTCTTGGTCTTTCTTTGTGGTCCAATTTAATGTAATAAATCCTTATTTTCTTAAATCTTCGTGAAATGTCATTATTTAGAATAAAGTAATTAAAACAATCAAATACCTGTTAACATAAAAACCCTAATATAATTACTGATTAAACAACGCAAGTATCTGAAGAGCCCGAAGTTCATCCTGCATGATACACTTTCTTAAATGTGGTACGTCACTGCATTCTGTAAGACGACACGTGACGCGACGAGTTGCTCCATATATTTACGAGTACACTATTAGTTATTAAAAACTATATTATTTATTAAATACTCATTGATTATACACTTATTTATACGCAGATATTGTTTTTCTAATGAAATTTTGGATCACTATTATTTATTTATGTTCCTTATTTACCGCACTAACAAAATTTGTGTTAGTGCGGTGCGGCAACCCAAACGGTTCAGACTTGTCCTTGTTCATGCGTCTATGTTTCTCGGTTCCGCCAGATTCTGGCGACGAAATAATGATCTACTTATTGCTGTACGGTTTAGTTCCTCGCAAATCCATTTTACTACAATAAAACTACTTTTACGGATTTTAATGCGGTTTATTAAATTATTTATGTAGCCCGCGTTTCAGAAGCTTTACAGCAACCATGGTCACGTGTGGACTGAGATAACAGATGTCCCGATGTACCAAATTTTTAAAAGTACCCGAAGAATTATAATTTTTTTTCCCGAATAACGCAAACAGCACTTATTATATCTTGCTGTCTCAAGATGAAATGTTTATTTATGATATGATTATGTTCACCGCTGGATCCCAGACAGAGGGAAGAGCCCAGCCATCTTCTCTGTTGAAATTTGGATGTTTTTTAAATTTCATTAGCCTCACTGATCATCCTTGGAATGAATCAGTGTTCCCGAGAGAGGATTTGCGCTTTATCAAATCATATAAAATGGATTTTCCATTTTAAATGATATTTTCTGTGACACTTGTATATAAAGAATAGAGGCCAAGCAACATCACCAACGCGATGGTAATCAGCGAATATTGGTAGTCGACATATGGAACCGAATGTCCTCATTTGTAGACTTATTATCCCGGCAGCTGCATTTTGGATCATTACTGTTTCTTCCTTTCTTCCTTAGACTTTGGCTGCCCATTCTCAATTTCCACAACTTTAGACAGGATAAAATAGATGTGTATCTCACAGCAACAATTAAATTGTACTTTCCTCCTTGTTCTAAATGTTCGATGAGATGAATAAATACGGTATCGTGTCAGATTTTCGCTAGGATGGAATATTCCGCTGGCAGCGTCGCCGTGTACGGTGTTGAGGATGATGAAATGAATCGAATCACTGCCCGTACAATGAAGAATAATATATTTTCAAGCATACGTTTATATAAAGGATTACATGCAAGATTAACATAGATTAAGTAATGGGTGTCTACAGCACAGTTCAACCAAATGATGAATTTTTTTCAGTAATATAATAATCGCACTTGAATCCCTACATGCAACAGTAAGCTTGTGGTTTACTTTTCAGTAAGTTAACGCATGTTGACTGTAGGGCGCAAGTGGCATATGCCGACTTTTACGACACCTGAGCACGAAGTAACTGCCATAGTTTTACCATCCAAAATAAATGCGACCAAGCGTACTTGTTCCCAGTTGTACCCCACATATTTAAATAGTCAAAAATATAATTTAAATAATAGTCAAAAATATAAAGTTAGCAAGAAAAAGGTTGTCGTGACGACAAAGCTTGAGCCATCACGGGGTTTCACTTTTTAAACTTTGCCACGGATATTTGATCGAAGGCCAGGGCCGAAAATAAAATTACACAGAGGTCACAGGTGCGGCCATATAGCTGTGACGTCACAGACCTCCACAATGCTGTAGCTGTTAAACAGCAGTTGAACGAAATTCTGCAGCCGGAACATATTTCACTGTAATAAAATTAGACAGCAGTTGAACGAACTTCTGCAGCCGGAACATATTTCACTATAATAAAATTACACAGAAATGACAGGTGCGGTTACATAGCTGTGACGTCACAGACCTCCACAATGCTGTAGCTGTTAGACAGTAGTTGAACGAACTTCTGCAGCCGGAACATATTTCACTATAATAAAATTACACAGAAGTGACAGGTGCGGTTACATAGCTTTGACGTCACAGACCTCCACAATGCTGTAGCTGTTAGACAGTAGTTGAACGAACTTCTGCAGCCGGAACATATTTCACTATAATAAAATTACACAGAAGTGACAGGTGCGGTTACATAGCTGTGACGTCACAGACCTCCACAATGTTGCAGCTGATAGACAGCAGTTGAACAAACGTCTGCAGCCGAAACATATTTCACTGTAATAAAATTACGCAGAAGTGACAGGTGTGGTTACATAGCTTTGACGTCAGAGGCCTCCACAATGCTGTAGCTGTTAGACAGCAGTTGAACGAACTTCTGCAGCCGGAACATATTTCACTGTAATAAAATTAGACAGCAGTTGAACGAACTTCTGCAGCCGGAACATATTTCACTATAATAAAATTACACAGAAATGACAGGTGCGGTTACATAGCTGTGACGTCACAGACCTCCACAATGCTGTAGCTGTTAGACAGTAGTTGAACGAACTTCTGCAGCCGGAACATATTTCACTATAATAAAATTACACAGAAGTGACAGGTGCGGTTACATAGCTTTGACCTTTGAAATTAAATCAAGACTAACTACAACTATGGTGTGCTTTGTCGGGATGAATACGGAGACCAAAACATTGATTCCATTCACAGACAGTGACCAAATCATTACTCATGACATTAATAGCGACGGCCAAGTTTACCGCCGAAGCCTGGGCATATATTCGGTGTGATCTTAACTCTCTGGCACCTCTCAATTAATAATAATAATAACTACGAAACTACTCATTTGCTGAAAGAGAAAAATTAAGTGACAGCAACATACTAATCAATATATCGTGGCCAATTGAATTAATAACTGTGACGTCACAGACCTCCACAATGTTGCAGCTGTTAGACAGCAGTTGAACAAACGTCTGCAGCCGAAACATATTTCACTGTAATAAAATTACGCAGAAGTGACAGGCGCGGTTACATAGCTTTAACGTCAGAGACCTCCACAATGCTGTAGCTGTTAGACAGCAGTTGAACGAACTTCTGCAGCCGGAACATATTTCACTGTAACAACATTACCCCTCCCGTTATCGCAGTTTTATTGCTGATCCTGTCCAACTCTCGCCGTTGCAATTACAGATGGTAATTTCAGCCCTACTATTTTCTATAATTTAATTTGTGAACACACTAATGTTTAAATTTCAAGTTATTGTGTACATTTTTTAAACGAAACATCAAATCTTCATTGGTACTCTGTTTAATGGCACTAGCTGCAGGTAAGTAAATAATTGAGCTGGAGCTGAACTATACTTACATTATACCTCCGGTATTCCCGGAAATATGATATTATATAGATACACATACGACCGACATAGCACAGAGAATCAGTAAGCTGCAGTGGCAATAGGCAGGCCACATTGATTGCAGAAGCTACGACCGTTGGTGAAGAAAGGTTCTGGAGTGGCGGCACCACATCGGAAAACGGAGTGTAGGACAGCCTCCTACCCCATGGACTGACAACTTGGTTAAGGTTCAGAGAAGTGGGGCTCTGTGGGGGAACCCTGTGACCAGCAGTGGACCTCGCCCGGACCAATACGACTTAGGGATCTTCGTGAAAAGGTCCTATTTATCTTTGGAAGGCCGGCAACGCAACTACGAGTCCTCTGGTGCTACGGATGTCTATAGGCGTTGGTGACCACTTACTATAAAAATACCATTTGTTCGATTTGATTTGAAGTCAAGGTCAGTTACCAACTAGTTGGAGCTACGTTAATTTATTATCTAATAGTGCAATAGTGATCGCCGAACGATCGAAATGTATTATTAAATAGTGTCATAGTGATCCCCGAACATACATTTATTATCTAATAGTGTAATAGTGATCGCCGAAAGATCGAAACTTATTATCCAATATCGAAAAATAATGATCGAAATTAGATCCCAGTTATTAATAAAACTAAAAAGAAAATCAGAAACAAAAGATCCGATTGCTTGAAGTAATGATTGAATGAATGAATGAATGAATGAATAAAAGATACTATAAGCACACAAAGGCGGCCTTATTATTATTCAGCAATTTCTTCCAGGCAACTTTTTCCTTGCATAGAGGAAAACAATCTTAAGACTTCAAATGAGGCAGTGCACAGTTGGCTTTATAAGTTAGCCTATTAAAGATGTATAAAATAATTACATAAATAAAATCTAAATAAATACACTAAGCAATATAATATTACATACACAAACAAAAAATACACAATGACAATAGAAAAGGTAGGTATACATTTCTTAATACAATGAATACGATATTGGACTTTTATATGTATATTTTGATATACTCGAATTAACTTTGAAATGTAAGTTAGTGTTTTTTCACCAGAGATTTGAAGATGTTAACATTTTTAGCGAGTTTAACGTGGATAGGCAGAGAGCCCCAAAGTAAAATGGATTGTATAACAAAGGAGGAATTAAAGTATTTAGTGTGGTGTATAGGTATTTCTAGGAGAAATGTATTAAACGAACGTAACTCTTTAGAATCTGTCTGTCAAAATACATTTTTTTTCTTTTAGTTATGATAGTGTTCCCGGAAAAAATAATATGGAATATAAAAGTGTATCCGGGCATTACGGCGGGGCGGATAGTGCACCAGTTTATCTTTGCGTGATATTCGAATGTGTGTTCAAATTTGCGCACCCCAAAAATTAACCGTATATATGGCCATAATTCAATTTTGAAGGCGCTCCAATTTGTCCAATTGCTCATCTGTTAAATTTACGAAGCACGTATCCGCATAGTCAACTATGGTTATTAGTAACGAGTCTGCAATCGCAATTTCATGTAAACTTTACGTCAGTAAGTTACAAAAACGCTTTATGTAGTGCCATGCCGTATAGACCTTTCTACTTGATTCTTGAATGTGGTTTGGAACTGATTTAAAGGTCATCATCACTAAAAACAAAAAGGAAACCTTTGAAATTAAATCAAGACTACCTACAACTATGGTGTGCTTTGTCGGGATGAATACGGAGACCAAAACATTGATTCCATTCACAGACAGTGACCAAATCATTACTCATGACATTAATAGCGACGGCCAAGTTTACCGCCGAAGCCTGGGCATATATTCGGTGTGATCTTAACTCTCTGGCACCTCTCAATTAATAATAATAATAACTACGAAACTACTCATTTGCTGAAAGAGAAAAATTAAGTGACAGCAACATACTAATCAATATATCGTGGCCAATTGAATTAAAGACATTACTAAAAATCTAATAAAGTAAGTACTGTAAGTTTTTTGCTGTCCACGCCAATGCGTATGTCATCAGTTACCTCAATCGGCAAAGCAGGGGTGTGATATTATAGCCAAACCTTAAACCATGCAATGGACTTAAAATTTTACTTTTCGTAACATTAATTGTGAGTTGATGATGGACAAGACGTTCCAGGACTTTAGATAAAAATGGTAAAACTGAAATCTGACGGTAACCAGATACTGATTTAAGTCGAGTACACTAGGATAACGGAATACCTGGGAATGCGCTGCTACTTACAGAATAATTAAAGATATGAACGAGAATAGGTACAAGAATATCTAGAATAGTAATAGTCATCTTTCTTCTTATGCCATTTTTACTAACAATGTTCGATGATATGGACATAACATGTTATTTTGATCTCAGTTAAAGTGAATTCATTAAGAAATAATGATTGAAAATCAGTTAGATAGATAATGCAGTCTTTGGTTTATAGAGTTAATAGAATAACACAGAAGAGGAAAAATATTACAAACCCAAAAGAATAAGCAACAAGATTAGTTAGCAGCGTACTACAGTCTTGTCCTACTTATGAGATCTATTCAAAATCCTGCTCTGTAATCAAAATAAATAGCATTTTTTAAACTTTAATTTTTTTAGTTAATTTAGTTAAAAAAACGGAAACTTATTCTTATCGGCATTTTGTATACATATCTTGTGGAACCGATATTCAAAAACAAAAATTGTTATGGAAAGTTATAATCGTTATAAGTACTAAAAAGCTACATTAACTAAAAAGTGATTAAAACAATTAAATGAGAATTTCAAAACACCTGTTTCTTTACGTAATAATGTGTATTAATAATGTGTAAAATTTATTACTCGTCCCCATCGCCGGGGCCGAGGACCCCTCTCCACTGGATGGATCACGGGATACGAGCTCACGCGGGTACGGCCGCCCGTCGGGTGGTCGCGCGTGTAGCGAGGCCAGGTCCCTCAGGTGGGCGTGCGGTCCATTGTCTAAGGCACAGAGCATGCCTCGAGACAATCGGGCCACAATCTCACCGACAGATTCGACCCGCAGGTCTTGCGCGATCCCGTCGTTCCGGACCTAGCTTCCGGCCCCCGCGATGACCCTCAGGGATATGCTCTGCTGAGCTTGCAGGCGCTTCTTCTTACTCGGGGAGGTGAGCGCGTACCATGCCGGGGCAGCGTAAGTGAGCCGCGATCGGATGTACATCTTATATATCCCCAGTTTCGAGCGTAGTGAAAGCTCGGATGCGAGCACTGGTTGCAGTAAGGCGCGGGCTGCCCTCGCCTGGTTAATCGATCGATCAACCTGCGAGCCCATCCGCAGCGTGCGATCAATGCTGCACCCGAGGTATACGACCGGCGACATCCAAGACAACTCCTGGCCGCCCAGTTTTAACCGCCCCGGCATGTTGCGCCTCGTGCTGACGTGTATATCCTCCTTTTGTCGAGCCACTCCGGCAGTCGATCCAGTAGCCACTGCATTCGCCCGGCTGCTAGCTCCGGCTTTCGGGACGAGGATATGTAAGCGCTGTCGTCGGCGAAGAGCCCGAGCAAAACATCCGTTTCGCCCTCCCCATTGGGTTGTAGAGCGTCGGGATGTCGTTGGTATAGGCCGCGTAGAGGCAAGGGGATAGGCAACTGCCCTGCGGCATTCCAGCACGTATGACCCGCAGGTCGCCCCTCCACCACTACCCGGAAGGTTCTCCCTTTCAAGAACGACGCCACTAGTCGCACGAGAGCCGGCGGGACGCCGGCTTCCATCAACTTGACCAGGAGGCCCAGGTGCCACACCCTGTCGAAGGCCTTCTCCATGTCGAGAAAGACTCCGACCGAGTGTCTTCCCTTGTTGATCTCCGTGGCCAAGTGATGGAGCACCCGCGTCAACTGCAATGGGACGTACAGCTTCAGCTTCCGGAGCAATAGCTGCTCGATCAACTTGACCACGTGCGACAGCAGCGTGATCGGCCGGTAGCTTCCGGGCACGTTTCCTTTTAGGCTGGATGTGTGCAGTGTCTAAGTCGTCTGTGATGTGGCTGTGTGCGGCCATATCTTGGAGTTCCTGAGCAGACGAGTGAGATCCTCCCTAATCACTTGCCTGAATTCCTCCCTGACGATCTCAGCGATTATCTCCCTGAGCTCGCCAGTGTCCATAGGCTCGACGGGGCCCCAGAGTGTCTGCATGGTGGTGGGTACTGGGAGTGTGGTGTGTGGTGTGTGGTGCTGATCTGGGCGCAGGTGTAGGCCTTAGGGTGGCTGGCTGCGGTGCGCCTGCTCCCTTGATGGCCTGGTGAATCGTGATCTCCCCGCTCGGGGGAGGGAGAGTCGGCGGTTCAGCGTGCTCCTGCGAGCCTTTCAGCTGCCTCTATCGAGGCCTGTTCCGCTTCCACTTCTTGGAAGCGGGGGAAGAAGCGCGAAGTCTGGCTGTGGGGGGGGGGTTCGCCGTTGCCTGGTCGATATTCCACCCCTCCACCAACGACTCCGCAGGTGGAGACTAGGGGTGTCTGGCTTCCCAGTCTTCTCTTTCGGGGCCTGGTCCTGTTTGACCCCAGTTTCGCACCCCTTCCACTCCTCGTCTGCCCCCCATCGCTGGGATATGGCACACGAACCGCACAGGGAAGCAAAGGGCCGTGAGTTCTGCGGCGATGCTGTCCGTGCTCGTCACCACAGGCAGGCCTCTTATACCCACCTTGGTGGGATGGTCCGCCGGTGGGGAGTAGCAGTGCCACTGCGCCGCCGCGTTTACCTTTGAAAGGTCCGTCAACAGCTTCTGGACCGCCATGTACTCATCCGGCTTCTGAGCGGGGAACCTAATTCCACTTCTGAACAGTTGGGACTTTAGTGCCTTAAAATGTCGGTGCCAGTCCGGAAGGTTCTGCACGACAATGGGTATTCCTTCGCTCTGCGCGGGGGGTTTGAAGTGTTAGGGGGTGGTGATGATGATGGTGATTGATTTGTTATTATGGGTGGAAGAGTGCTTACCGTGCTTCCCGTGCGCTGGTACCCGGCGAGGTTGTGCGCTTCGGGCTCTCCAGAGCCGCCGCCAAGCTTCGGTATCCTGTCACGTCCGTAGACGTCGTGGAGGACGCTCCTTCCGGTTCCCTATACGGCGACTCAGCAGCCGCAACAGAGGTCGAGACCAGCGGCGTCGATAAGCTGGTGCTTTGTGCGGACAGTGTTGTTTGCTGGGGCGGAGACGGTAATGGCGACGGCGATGAGCTGGCCAAGGCCACTAACTTATCGGGCCTCTCTTCAGGAAAGGACGCCACGCGCTTTTGGAGGCGTAACCTCTCCAATTCGTTCTGGAATTCCTCCATCTCCTGTGGCGTGGGGAAAAGTGGGCGTCTCACTATTATGCGGTCTGTCTTCCTTGACGTACTTGTCATAGTAGTGGGGTCGGTCCTCCATCGGACTCGCTGTCCACTCCCCGAAACTTTCTTCATAAAGGTCGGAGAATATGTCACGCGGTGCGGCTTCGGGCCTGTTATGGTATGGCGGTTTTTCGTGCGCACTTAATACACTACCATACATGTATGTACACAAAAAGCGAATTGTGCTTCGCCCGATTTCCGAACACGTCACGGAATAACAACTATTCAAGCGGAAAGGCACTATCACTCCCTCACCTTACGGCGAGAGAGAGACAGCATGCGTTTCCGAGTGCGTGAGAATCGTTCGAGAATCGTCCGGTTCAAGCCTTGTCGCGGCGGTGTGGCTTCGGTAGCCAGGGGTGAGCCCAGGCGAAGCCATTTAAACAGAAGGGGATCTTTGGAATCGCTCTCGGTACCCCTCTTATAAGAAAAGGGGACCCAAGAGCAGGAGGTGGCGCTTTTGCGCACGGGGCAAGGGGCGATGATGGGAACCTCACCCCATTGCACTGTCCCAAAGTCGGTGGGGTGGTCCTGTAGTGCGGGACAACCCCATCTATGGAGGTGACGTCGGTCCCTTAGTTAGTTGACTAGCCGTCGAGGTGCCCTGATGATTGTTGTTCCGGTCCCCACCCAGGGCCGGTGAAGGCGTCAACAAAAAAAAAGTAGGCAATAGGTTAGCACGCTGCGCCTCGGTCGGTAGCGGTCAACTGAATGACAACATTTACCGCTCGTGGGTTACCCACTCGTATTTTAGTCATTTTCATATTATGTAACACAGAATTAATTAAATTTAAATCAATGATAAAAACGAGTAATAATTAACAATAAATCACAATTTAACAATTGCGAAATTATAAATTGGGTACATATGGGACGAGTTGTACGTTTTTTTTTGATGGGAAGGATTTACGCACTACCCCCGGTCTTGGGTGAGATTCGATGGGTATGTGGGACTCGCGGATGAACCGGATACCCACTGAAAACCCCGCGGGTGCCGTCGACCACCTAAACTGAGAGGCCCCGGATCTGTCAGCAACAGGGCACCTCGACGACCCGAGCTATACTCTACATAAGTTAGAGAGGTAACATAAACAAAACGTTACAGGTTTCATTTTGGGTTAGGAAGAAAATCTGCTATTGAATTGATGATTACATCTAGTAGAATATTTCGGAAACTTTTATCATTACAAAACTACTCACCTACTTGTCGACGGATACTAAATGAGCCAAAAGGTCGGAAACAGCAATAAAACAAACCGAATGGACAACTTGAGACATGTTCCGGGTGAAAAATAGATCTGCTGATATAAGATAACATCTGGTTAAATAAAAAAACGACCTCAACGAAAGAATCGACGTGACGCGACACGACGGCTCAATTTATTTATAACGTTTTCAGCTGCTCGTTACGTGTGATAATTGAAGCTTACCCTGGCCCCTGGCTGGTGGCTCGGATTCAAAAGGAAGGGAGATAATGAAAACGATGCTTCTTTTTCCGAGTAAACCTTTTTGCGAGTACCAGACGCAAATTAAATGGCCGTGGAATCCCTTGCGGTTTGGGCGCCATCTAATTTAGTTTCAAATACAAAATTTTAATTGGATATTCCTCTTTATACGTTCTTGAGGTTCAGAATAAGGATTCTTCGGTTGATTTTGTTAAAATTAATTTGATTACTAAACGCCGTCGTAAATAATTTTCATTTCAATAACATTTTAATTATGCAATTATTAGTGGATGCGATCTCTGACTTAATTATTAGGCTTATTATATTCACAGAAAAAGTGGAGATGCAATCAATAACTTGGCTGAAGGAGTATAAAATATACTCATATTCATCATTAAAATAATGATGAACATGACAACCATAATCTATCATAAATATGATAATATTGAACTGATCAATAAATAGTAAATGAAAATGCAATCGTGGATTTAAACATTAGGGGTGGTCGTGTCAAGTTTGTTGTAACACTCGATTTTGATGTCTGCAGCTTAAAAGCTTAAAGCTTCGCATAAAAAACTCACTACAACACTAGAAAATAATAATCTTGATGGAACACACATCACAAGGGATTTATATAAATACTTAGCAGTGCAGTGGTCACGCGTTTGAATAACATTGTGTTGACCGTAGACCCAAGGGCCAGTAGAATCAAAACACACGATGTACTTCTCGCTAACCTTAAGCGCGCTCAGCGAATCGAATTCATGTCAAATCCTGTTCCAACAGTGAACTCGATTATATGAGCGAGAAGTAAGTCACAAGACGTCTCAGTAGGATCAGGGTGTAAAGCATTACTACACCCAATAAGCGGACGAGCGAGATCGTGACGGGAGTAGATTATCTTGTTCACAATAAAATATCTCAATAAATCTAATTTAAACTCATCATAACGTGTCTTATTACAAAATACATAAGGACACAATGACTTTACCAGGAAAGTAAATGACACACGTGTCAATTGTTGACAAGATATTCAATTATAATTTAAAATTTATCTTTCTTACAACACACGTTCGTGTAATTATAGTAACAGCCGCGTGCGGAGCGTACAGGGACTGCTTAAAGTTTTCTCCGGATATACCTCAAATATGAAACTTCGTCTCGTTGCGAAATTTCGGATTCAGGTTGGGTGAGTTTCGGATTGACACGTTGAACGAATGTGTGCTTGCGAACTTGTTTATTTGAGCTACAACGATTTAGTTAATGTTCTAATATCCCTCGTAATGAAATGCAAATAGTCTTTGATATATGAAAAGTAGGAATTTTCACGCATCAAATGGAAATAATAGAACATAAGTGCATTTTCTAACCTATACGAATGTTCATTAAAAATACCTACACACGATGTATCCGATTAAAATTAAATTATAGGAGCCTATCGAAAATCATATGGAGCTTAGTTATGGACATTTCCAGGTAAATAATTAAAGGAAATAAAATACGTAGGACAATTTTGATTGGAGAAATCCATGACTGAATCCTAATTTCAGAGATCAAATATTTAACGTTTCCTAGTCAAGCAACACTAGGTACTAACGGCGTATTAATACACTTAGATATTTAACAAATATACTACTCTAAGCAAAATAAGGGCCACTAAGATTTTTTGATGTGTCATGAAAATAATAAAGACATTAACTTGTTTAAATTACATAAAACTACAAAATGATGTTACTGATTATAGTATAGGCTAACAATTGCTTACAATAATGACCATGAATTGTTTGTATTTATGTCCATAATAAAATTGGTCATTTCGAATGAAAAACATGAACAAAAGAAATCACTGGAAAAATTACAAACTACTGTTCTTGTCATTTTTGTTTCTTCTTTTTAATAGCAAGTATGTCCTCCTCCCTTAGCAATACACTCCAGAAGCCTCCTATGCATATCCCGGATTAAATTCCTCACGTTTTCATCTGGAATCTCCTCCCAAGCATATTTTAAAGCGTCAATCAGCTGGTGTTGGTTGTAGACCCTTTGCCCATTCTCTCTAACCCTTCGTTTCAATTGGTCCCACATTTACTTGACCGGATTTAAATCCGGACTGTCAGGTGACCATGTTATTACCTCAACATAAAACCCTTCTGGCACAGTTTGGGTTGATCGATGTGTGCACGGGCATTATCTTGCATTGGGATGAATCCAGGCCCCACACTCTGTGCAAGTGGGATCACTTGAGGCATGATGACGTCCTCGATGTAACGTTCTGCAGTTACGGTACCCGAATTTAAAATGGTGAGCTCGGTTTTACCGTGTAAACTAATCCCACCTCAAAACATTTGGGACGTTGGGACCACCGAAACGGTCAACTTCATGAATGCAGGACTCTGAAAACCGCTCGCTGCGTTGTCTCAACACTCTAACATGCCGATAATCATTAAGAAATTTTAAGAAGCACTTTGCCCCACTGATTGATCCCCCAGTTCAAATACTGACGGGAGATTCTTAACCGGTTTGCACGTTGAACCCTGCCCAGGGGAATTCGAACAATTCGTCGTCTTGAAGTTTGCAATTGAACTTGGTCTTCGTGCAATTGGGTTTGATCACTGACACGGGTACCCGTCGTCAGCCGCAGCTGGTGCTGTGACTTACGGGCCGCTACTGTACGATCACGACGAGCACTTAGTTGGATGTACCGATCCTCATGAGTCGTTGTTATGCGAACTATACCTGAACCAGATCTCCTGGCAACACTGCCAGTGTCTTGGAAGCGATTCCATACATTATGGACAGCTCTTCGAGAAAAACCCAACTGCAAACCTACGGAAACCTAAGAACGTCCTTGAATCATATTTATGGCTCTGGTTGCTGTGATTGTATCCATGTGCCGTCATACTGGTGGCATGATTAACGTGAGATGAGCAATGAATCAATTAAAGTCGAAAAAGCAGTACTTTTTTCCTAAAATAACCGAAACAAGTTAAGAAGACAATCAAAGAAAAACATAAGAATAACATCCAATTATTTTTTTCGTAAAATGATGGCCAATACTTTCAAATTAGGAACACGAACACATAAAATAAAAAAGGCACAAAAGAGATCAAACACCAAAGAGTTCGTAATATAAACATAATGCTACTTATCAGTTACTTTCAGTTTACTAAATTGCACTTAAGTGTAAATAACCTAGTGGCCCTTATTTTTTCTGAGTAGTATACATCATACGAGTGCTGCTATTTGTCACCGACGACACTTATTAACATATTGATGCGTTCAGCTTACGCGGATGTTACGTAATACAATAAAACTGCTTTTACGGATTTTATCGCCGGAGTGTCCATGTCCATGGTAGCTGTAAAACTTCTGAAACATCGGCGAGTTAAATAATTAAGTAACGCAATCGTAAAATTACAATAGAACTGCTGTTGTAACTTAATAACAGGCTTAAAAAGGAGTCCTCTTCAAGAATCGTCTACATATTGTTAAACTTGAAGAAAAAAAACTCGTAATTTAGTCGGTTCATCTAACTTATTATTTATTTTTATAGAGATATTTTTCTATATTCACTGTAAAAAGTTAAAATAATAAGATTTTTGATAAAATAAGTAGTAATAATTCCGACGCCCATGAACATCCACACAACATACTATGTCGGAGCGTTGCCCTCCTTAGGAAGTGCCTTTGCTGAATTTGAGTCGGATTGTCGCTCTCTCTAGCTTATACAATATAATAATAAAATTACATACAAAAACAAATTTATAAAGTAATTTAAAGAAATACTATTTACGATATCAGTTTTGGATATAGGACAAATGGAACAAGAGTGACAGATGGAACTGTCATAGTCTATAAATATAAACATCGACGCATTTGCTTTCAATTGTAACAGTAAAGAATCGACCAGGAGCTGGTCGGTTTCTTGCATGAACGTTTCTTAACAGCGAAAACCAAATTGTTGAAACATTATTGTTATTGAACAATATTGTATGCTATACTCATGATCTACCCTGACTTCGCCCGTGCATAATAGGAGTCGGATTATACATTAAAATCTTCTTTTTTTATATTACGTATAGCATAATGTTTTTTTACAATTTTGTTTTTATCTATACCAAATTTATACCTGAGTAAAATACTTCTCATGTCTAAAGAATTGCACAAATGGAATTTTAAATTTGCTACAGTGGAAGATAATATGGAGAAGATGTGCTGAAAGCTATTATCTTAATATAATAATTAGATTTTATTACTTGGGTTAAATATACATAAAAACCTGCGCTATGGCACACTTTCCTTCACCTGTGTGAAAGTGTCAACTGTCAAAAATAATAATTTGACTTTTAATTATTTTATATCGAACGATGAGCGATTACTAGTATTCATTATTGGCTGAAAGGGACGATTACTCTTAAAATATATTCTTTTCCCACTTAATGTCTATATGTAAAGGCCAGTGATGTGGGCGCTCGCGTGAGTCCTGTTTCTAAGTAGTCCACTACAAATGCCGACAGCGAGACCCAGCTGAGCCGTCTGCTCTTAATCCCTAGTCGTCGTAACCAAAAATAAATACATTCGAAGTAAATGAGGATATTCAAGAATTTATTTATAGACTATCATTTATAATATAAGGATGGTACAGACGTTGTTGTCGATATGTGCCGCAGTTCCTACGACAAATAGTTTGGTGAGGCAGTTCCATGAATTTCCCGCGGGACTCCAGACATTTGCAGATCATTTGTCATTGCAGAGCCCGATAGCACGCTTTCATATAGAAAATGTGTTCACGTGCGGATTCATTTTTTTTTTCTGAGGGACCTACTACTGATTGGCGGCGCTTGTCGAGCCTTAACAGTTCCAATGACTACGAAAGACTTTTTTGTCTTCAGGCTTAGGGAGACGATAATGGGACAGACCCTCCCTCTTTTCCCGCAGATGGGAAAAGACAAACCGGAACTTTATTGTGGTCGTTACCCTATGGTGATTATTATTGGGACCGAAAAGGGGGACGGTCCCCCTCCCCACATTAGTGGGACGGCGCGCGCACGATGCCGTTTAATTTACAGTGTCGTGGATAAGGATGATTAAGCTCGTTTAATGTTTGGTTTATTTGAGGAGGCCGGCCTCCTCACCCCTCCTCCTCTGACGGGAGGGGTTGATTTGCGCTACAAATCGATAAAAGCCGTGTTCTTGATTTATTTATTATTTTTCGGAGCGGATTCATATAACTGTTTTTGGCTTTGATAAAACTATATTGGCAACATTTTTATAAAAGATGACGCATAGCTGGCCCTATGTGCATTGTATTATCTGTGGCAACGCCATTGTTATATCGCTGTCGAATATAGCTGCCTCAGCCGCGGACCGCGGCCACAGCGGCTCTTATCTATCAAATTTATTCGTGTAATCTACTTCACAGCGAGTGGTGCTAATTGTACTTTCAATAATCTGATAAACGTCTCGAGGACCATAAAAAACTTCAGCCTATTAACAAAATAACTCGCCGTGAGACGAGCGACCACAGGGCGGTTTGAACATTAATTCGCCGGTTAACAAACCGGTCGTTAGGCCCGCCGTGAGTTATGGCGGGACAGGTAACCGTGTTAACGAGTTCGGTGCCACCGTAGCCGATAAATAACTGCTGATAACGTTAATGTCTCTTTGTTCACTCGAATGGGAATCGCGGAGATTATGAAAAAACTGCATTTGAATGAAGTCACTACAATGGTGCTGATAAATTGCGTTTGATTCTTTTAATATAGGGTAGGGGCAAACGAACAGGTGGTCGCCGTCCTTCAAGATGGGAGTAAGATGGTATGTTTCTTAAAGAACCCCATATCGTATCGATTCTGAAATAAAGACGGTGGCAGCTACCGGCCACATCGAAGTTGTGTACGGTAGGAAATTGCGCTTGAAACACACAGTTGTAGACTTCCGGACATCAAGGTGGTGATGGTGCAACTTAGAGTTCTGTTATGGAGGCCGGGAGTGGAATTCCGCTGCTGGTATTAATCCAAACAACTCTTCGGAATACTCCCCATTGTAAATGCGGTAGAAGATGCAGAGCGAGCCAACATCTCTGGCGTCGATGGCATTGTAATGCCAAAGGATCAATTCGCATGGAGACTACCTGGTCGTCAAGGATTCGAGTCGCACTACGTTGAATACGGGCACCCGCCCAACGGTGAGAGCAGTAATCCATATGTGGTCTGACCTGCGCCTTGTATAATTGCAGCCCATAATGTGGCATGAATTACTGCTTCGCACTATTGAGCACACCTAGCTTCTGATTTAAAGGAAAGTGCGACCTTTACGTACTAAACTACGATAAATATAGCGAATGGAGAGTTCTTTTGTAGAGTCGTCCCGCTTCTTAGTAATACGAGTACTTCACGTAATCACTGTAAGCATAATAAACAATCAAAGAGTGTAATATTCTTAGGTTCTGGCTGATATGTTAAATGCATACTTTTGATCTATCAACACGTGCAACTAGGGAAATCTAGGTGTTTTATATGCTCAGTATTTTTATTGGTGAAATTTATACAAATCGCAAGATCATTAATTTATGCTTATTCAAAGGGGTTGATTGGTTGTTTATAGCGGAACAGAAAGCAATAGATTTAATATTAACATTTAACGGAATACAAAAAAACACACTTGAACTGAGACAGAAGGAATAAGAACGCACAAATGCTTTCTTGCACATTTATGCTGCTTGCTCATATTTATTCCATTGTTCCATTACGTGAATAAGTCTGCGATGGGCGCGATATAAAGTTAGCGGCTATTTATGATACAATAGATACATAATAAAAACAAGAGAATGCTCTTTGAGAGGCGTCTCGCGATATTCATAGTGCACTCCTACCGGCTCCGGCTCCGAGGAGCTGCTATCCGCGAACTGGGACGCAGTCGTTGCAAAAATGACTGCCAGGAATAAAGTTAAAGAAAAAAAAAGGATTTGTTCCTTACATTGAAAAATATTGTTTAATATACCCGACCTTAAAATAGGTAGTAATCCAATGATAACCGAACATTACAAAAATCCGCACGTAAATCTGTTGCCAGTTCGTACGCAAACGTCGATCAGCAACTTTTTAAGAAATATTCAACAAGACGGCTTTAATATCGATGTCTTAAGTTTACGCGAATGTTACTCATTACTACAAAATTTGTATTACACTGCTTTAAAGCAACCATGGACGGGGTGGTAGACAAAGCTACTGAAACGTCAGGCTAGTTAAATAATTAAATAAACCGCGAGAAAATCCGCGAGTAGTTTCATTGTAATGAGACCGCTTTCAAATAAGTAGGCGCAATAGCATCTTTCCAAAATAACCGTATACTTTGCGCGCAGCAATCTCCATGATAACACCCCGAGAACTGTTGAGAAAAAGTGCTTCTCGTAATAATTTATCCGAATAAATCACGTCACACCATAATTAAAAGGGTTTCCTCAGTCTCAGCCGCGCTGTCTATTGTGCAGAACCTGAAGGGGCGGGGGGAGAAATTCAATAAATTAGAAGTACGTGTAAGCGAAAGCAATATAAGGGAACGACGTAATAAGTAAATCTGTGTTTACATTCACTAAATCAAATTGATTTTGTAGTCAGCAGCGTACAGAGGAAAATTCTCTTTGGCGTACGTGCAAACAAAATTATAGGTTCCTCAGTTTACATTTTACATGTTTTGGATACGTGTGTGTGCATAGTTGAATACTTAATTGGAAATATGCAAAATCAATTAGACTTTGTTTATACTTTATATACTCGTATGTAATTTTCATTTTTATTGTAATTTTCATTTTTATTGTTTCGCGGGGAAATGGTTCCACGCTCTTCCACCAAATCTAGGTGCCGTACCTAAAACCCGCGGTTGCCTTCAGTGAGGGGCCCAGGAACAAGAAATCATCCGGACACCTCGATGGCTAATCAGCCACCTAAGTGACTGACGCCTCCTCCACAGATGGGTTTGTCCCGCACTACAGGCCAACACCACCAACTTTCGGACCGTGCGATGCGGTAAAGTTCCCATCCTCGCTCCTTCGCCTGTGCCCAAAAGCGGAGCCTTTTTTCTCTTTTATCCCCTCCCCTTATAGGAGGGGTACAAAGAGCGCCTCATCCTTCTCCTGCTTTTTAGCCCCCTCTTCTTATGAGTGGGGTACAAGGAGATTCCCTACGGTTCAATTGGCTTCACCTGGTTTCACCCCCGCTACTGGACCCCACCGCCACGACAAGTCTCTAACCATGGTGGGGTGAGACGATAACCTAGATTAATCTCAATCGATCTTCTTCGACGTCGAGATAGTTCAATCTTAGTTAGGGCGTCTACGAGGTGGGCCATTATTTACCTTTCTGATCCGTCCCACAGCCTCATCCTAGCACGTGAACGTCCCACAAAATGAGGTCATTACCCCCCCAGTACCTGCCACTCCCAGGCATCGAGCAGATGACGCAAGAGAGCAGGATATGCCACCAAGTAACGCTACCCAGTCCATCTAGAGCACACGCAAGCTCGAACACATCGAACTAACAATCCACAGTGACCATCTATATCATGCGAAAGGTGAGGGGTCACGCAACTCTCTGGTCTCGCGTCCGGACCTGGAGAGGTCCGGATGCCGTACGTCGGCTACATCCAGTCCTCCCCACACCTCCACTACTGCGCCTCCTCTACTTGCCGGCGTATACGATACTCGTAAATTTGTGCATATCTCGTGAGAGCAAGCAAGAGACAGAAGTAGTAGTAAATAGACAAAACTTTGAAGTGTTCTTTAAAAGCTGTCTAGTGCTATGATTTTTCCTTTTTATTTTAAAACGTTTATCTGCAATTCAAAGCAAATTTTTCCAAGAAAAGAAGACTACTTCCTGGTCACCCTCTCAGGCTGCCCTGCGAGGGCTACGGGCACCGAGGCGTACCACTTAGCTCGGGTTGGGTCACGAGGGGACAATTATCCCCTCGGTAACGGGGCCGCATTTCTGCGGATTTGCCATCGTGACTTATGGGCTCAGAGGGGAATGAAGGCCTGTTTAGGACCTGTGCGTTGTGTTATGATTGTTGGCAAGTAGTGATAGGAATGTGTTATGATTGCCGGACACGCAGACCGTAGTCCTGCGGGATGCCGGCGGCCACCAACTTGAACATGAGCCGGGTGCTACATCCTGTCGAAGGCCTTTTCCATATCGAGAAAGATCGTGACAGAGTGTCTCCCCTTGTTCAGCTCCACAGACAGATGGTGGATCACCCGCGTTAGTTGTAACGTGGTCGAGTGGTCGCTCCGGCAGCCGAAGTTTCATCACTTATGGTAATGTTCAGTCTCCGAAGCAGAAGCCTCTCGAACAACTTGGCGGTGTGCGACAGTAGCGTTATCGGCCGGTAGCTTTCTGACAAGCTTCGGGGATTGCCCGACTTCAGCAGAACGATGACCCTCCCCTCTTTCCAGGTCTCCGGAAAGTGGGCCGTCCGGAGAGTGCCATTAGTGATCTGTGTGAGAGCCACGGCTGCACGCCTAGTCATCACCACCAGCGCTGTGGGAGGTGTAAGGTGCGCATCGGGGCCTAGAGTGTTGCGCCTCGAGACTTTTTGCGAGATTGCGTTTTTCCGCAGCTCAGAGGGGGAGATGAAATCCGTTCCACTGTGCTGAGAGGAGTCGAGCTCTGAAGGAGCACTCGATTGCGGCATTCCACCTGCTCGTGGCGCTCTGCGGATGATGGCGATGTTGGGTGTGGTGAGCTGTGCTCCTAAGTGTTTGGCGCTTGTGGTGTCTAGAAGTGGAGTGATGGTGGTCTTTGGCCTCGTGAGACGTCTGTTTAAGGCGTGCAGGTTAGTGTCGCTTTCCCCGGCATGGAAGATTGTACCCTCCCATCCTGCTCCTCGTCACTACCTCACCTTCATAGACAATACCTCGGCCAACTTGTTGGGTAATGACTTGGTCCTCGGGCAGCGGGTGCGGGGTGGGTTTTGGGCCCGCACCCGCTGCCTCGAGTTTTGTCGTTTTCTTTGCAGCTCCGACAGTAGGCTCAACGGGAACCCACCTCGAGAACGCGCTGTCACCGGTACAATGGTGGTTGCCGCCGACCGCGCCACGCGAATTTTTTCCGTGCAAAGGCCTCCACCTCGTTCGGGGTAGACAGCCCAGCGATGGTGAAGTGGGCTAGGCTATCCTGATAGACAGCCCAGTCGATCCTCTCTCTTGTCTGCACTCCTTCCCTAAGGATCACTCCGGGATCAAGTGTGATGAGATTGGTATATGTTGTGTGTCGAGGTCGTCAAGGACCTCGATGTTGACTGTAGCCTGAAGCCAGCGTTATTCGTGACGGCCGATCCCCAAGTTTGGAGTTCAGATAGCCAACCAACAGCGCTTGGCCCCCGTCCCCCAGCACTTTGTGGACATCACGTAGATCGAATCTGCTCCCGGGATGTCTGTACACGTAGATCCGGAGTTCCTCCCCCAACATTTGAACGACTATTTCAGTAGAGCCCATGTCAGTGAAGGAACCCAGCCTCAGCTCGTCGTGGACGACGTCTCGCCGAACAAGCACGGCCGTACCACTGCACGGTCTGCCTCTGGGCGCCACCTCATCCCTCCGATACGCGACGTAGTTCGATAGCCGGAGGCTCTGCCTTGGTTTCAGCCAAGTCTCGCCCAGCAGGATGACATGTAGGTCGTACTGCTGAGCAAGCAGCCGAAGACTGTCGCCTTTGCCTCCTATACTCCGGAGTTCCGTATACGACTCTGAGCTCGTCCTGATCCATCACTGGCTCCCCAATAGTTGGCACCGTGCGTGCATGATCTGTGCCCAGATACGTGGGTCCCTGAGCATTTTGGACTGCTCGTCCTTCAGGACTGCCCTCAGCTCCTCCCTGATCTCATGAATTAAATTCCAGAGATTGTTATTGTAAACCCTGGGTTCGTCGCGTTGGCGCCGTTCCCTTTTGAAATGTTCTGGTCTTCGCGTAGGTGGGGGGACTGATGTCCTCGGTGATGGTATAGGAGGCTGCGGCGTGGGGTGAGTTGATGCGCGTGTTGGCGAGCGTGTTTATTCAGGGTCCCTAAACTTTATGGGTACTCGGTGCGTTGTGAGCACGACTGTCTCATGGTGTACTGAGACCTGTTGCGGAGGGTGGCAGCTTTAGACGGCCATAGCTTGGTGCTTCCTCTTGTAAGTACGCCTCCTCTTGGGCTTGGCCGTCGAAACCTGGTCTGGTTTTTGGTCGTTTCGACCTGTTCGGTCCTGGACCGTATTCGACCTGTCCCTCCCTCCGCAACGGAGCCGTGAGTGCAGGGGCGGAGGGGTAGCAGCCGTGTGGGTCCAGCTGGAAGTGATCTTCCTTCAGGGCCTAGGCGGGCTTTCGGATTGCCATGCCTCTAGTTCTGACCTCCCTGATGAAGGCCTTACACCTCCGGTCGTTGGCCGTGTGCGGGCCTTTACAATTGGCACAGGTCGGGGTAGCTCCTTTCGGCAGCGGGAAGTCCCTGGCTGCATGGACTCCTCCTCAGCGAACGCACCGATTCTCCCTGAGGCAGTGCGCAGGGGAATGTATGAGGAGCTGACAACGGTGACACTACGGTGGTCCTTTTCTACCTTTCCATCCCTCCACGACCACCCCGGGCATACGGAGGAGCTCTTTCACCTCGCAAAGACGTTCGACCTCCTCGATGTTTAGCCGTTCGAGCTGGCGTGGTACTGGGTCTCCCGCCTCTCGCCGGTATGTGCCGCACGAAACGCACCGCGAAACCCGGGGTCCTCAGTTCCTCGGCGATGCACTCGGTATCCGTCCCCATTGGCAGATCTCTAATACCCACATTTGTGGGGAGGTCTGAGGGTGGGGATTAACAGTGCCACTGCACCGCCGGGTTCTCCTTTGCCAAGGCCGTTAGGAGTGCCTGGACTGCCTCTCTCTCCCTTCTGGAGACTGCGCGAGGAACCTAAGACGCTTACCAAATGGACGGGCGTTAGGTGCGTGCTCCAGCTTATCGCGGAGCGCACGGAAGCGGCGTTGCCAGTCTGGCAAGAACTACACAACAATGAGCGGGTACTTCGCCAGCCTTCGCGGTGGCTGTAAAGCACTTGGATTCCGATCCGCATTCAGAACAAGGACGAGAGATCTGGGCGCAAGCGGGATAGCAGTATCGCTCTCTCACCTAACGGCAAGAGAGAGACAAGCAGCGAGCCTGAGTGCGAGCGAAAGAGTCTCTCCGAGAGAGAAAAGAAGAGGAATATACTGATTCATTTACAAACCGTGCTGTGCCGTATTTATCAACCGCGACTTACGCTCACCTTGCGCCGAGACAGCAGCGGAGTGCCGAGTAGTTTCAGTGTCATATAATTTTGAACTTCAACTTCATTACTGTATTAAATGGTGTAAAATAAAGTTGAAACCATCGCCCGCGGCGCCGCGAGCACTTGATGACTCCATGCCGCTGCCATCCGCTGCTGTCTCGATGTGAGTTGAGGCTTTCCTATGCATTTTCCGTGCGTTTTTCCTCACGTGTGTAAGCAAAGGGTATAGCTCAACTTGCACCGAGATGGAAGGGGCCGCATCGATTTTTGATTAAAATTTACATTTACGACCGATTTCGACTTATCACCATCAAGTGAAATATAAATTTAAATAAAGAATTATATAAATAGTCTATTATACATTATATTTATTTTTTATATTGTGAAAATGAATTTCTATCAAGAGGTGACAGTACTAATGTAATGATACTACAAGAAGTGATCTTCTTGATGGGAATCGATTATAAATTATTGTTCAAAAGCTTTATTAATAAAATATTAGGTGATTCATGATTTAATTAAAATAAAGTTTAGGTAAGTAAATAATCAGAGTCTGCATTATCTGTAAACGCTTCAGAAAATAATTTGAAACGAAACTTTGCAATATCTAAGCTTCAGCAAAGGATTATCTCCTACCGTGATTCCATCAAGATAGAAACATCCGTTACGGAGTTAAGTCGTCAAAAACTTTACTTAAACAATTCTGAGAACTTCCAATTGAACTTCACCAATTACTTTTCAACTAACTGTCATTTATCGGTATAAAGTGGTAGGTACATACTCGTATCGTACAGGGACATGCTATCGCGAGTGACTTATGACAGTTGCACACGTGGGCCAACGGGAACGATTGTGTAAACAACGTATTTACACGTCTTCTGGACATGCGTCTGGAAGTGTTTACCAGTGGGCATTGAGTGTCACACCAACTAAACCTAAACCATAAAATCGGTTCAAAATGATATAATCTATTAACTTATAAATTAATAAATTTGTGTAAGGGTTAAATTGAGCCATGCACACTGTGTGCATGGCTCAATTTGTCCTGTGACATTAAATGACGCAGACTTTTACTCAAGCACAGTGAAAGAACATGTTGAAACAATATAAAAAAGAAGAATATATTGTATATTTTATACTGCATAGCTCGTACATGCTGCGATATGACTGATTATACTTGCTTTAAAGTACAAAAATCAGCAGGTAAGTAGGTAATCAGTAGATAGTGTTACCGTAATTTTACCTAAGTTTTTTCCCTTAATAAGAGAAGTTGAGAAGTTCTATGAACGTTTGGACTCAGTAAAGATATATAATTTTGATACTATAAGAATAATAATACCGGCGCGGTGCACTGATAACCTGCTCAAGGGTGTGCCCAGCCGTTGGGTCCAAGCAGCTCGTGAGCGCTTCGTACGATGCTCTTTGGGGGAGGAACTAGGAAGCATTTGTATTAAAGTTGATATTACATAGGGCACATGTGTGACCGTGTGCCCTATGGAACGGCAACTATTTGTCTTACAAAGAATAGGTAATACGCATGTGTTCTAGGATGGCTGTGTCGTGTAGCCTTTTTGTTTTGTCGATCATCCGATCAAAACTCTGGAAACATTGGTCAACTGTCGCTTTAGACTTTATTAAGATGCCATAAGTACCTATTTCTAGTAACAGTCTTATGAAGTGTCGTATAATATTTAACCGACATATATGAGACTTACGACCCGTTTCGGCTTTGCCTGTGAACAACAGGCAATTGTTACCACTGTACAATAAAACCTTTCTCGGTAATCTTTCTATCTATGGGTGAAGACCGCATGAAAATCCGTTTAGTAGATTCAGAGAAAAGCGATCACACAGACAGACAGCTTTTATTGGATTTAGTTTTATAATACGTTTTTTATATTTTTATCTATGGGGGAGGTCTGTGTCCAGCGGTAATATCGTCCAGCAGATATTTATATATTATAAAATCTATAGAAACAAGCATTTACAAGTTCTCACAGTGGGTTTACCAACTTTGCACTTTAGCTCTTGTCGTTTTCTGTATATTTATTTTGCCATAAAAATGGCCCGGCATTAGCTCATAATACCCGGGGGTATTGTATAAAGTTATTCTAAGTAAGGAGGACAAAGGTTGGAAACAATGCAAGGCGCAGTAAAGCCGAAATAGATTTCTTTCAAGTACACAACTCCTAATTGTCGCCTTTGTGTGCGAACGCTCGCGGCACGCGGCACGCGGCTCCGCGGTAATGTTGTTCGAGGCAGCCCTCCGACTCTTTTGTGCTCGTCGGAGTTTGCGCTAATCTTCATTTATACGCCACTCAGTGAGCAAACCAGTATTTACATATTTTGTATGAGTACATTATGGAGGTTTACAGCATTAACCTAATTAAACATTCTCTTTTAGCTTAAATCATTAAATTATTAGTCAGTAAGGACATCCAACTATTTGTTATGTCCTGTACTTTTAGAAGAAGTATCTTATTATTAACATATTGTGTATTTGTACGAAGAGAATTATGAATGTGGAGGAGACAAGGCGGGTATGTGTGGACCGTGACTTCTGGCGCTCTGTTCTATCTGCCTACCCCCAATAGAGAAGTGGTTTGAAGGTGTGTTGTTGATGTACATTACTTATCTTTTTATTTTTCATATATATCATACAAACTCCCGAAGCCCATTAGAACCCGCACATGCATGTGTATAGTCTCCCTTCACTTCATACACCCAATGGATCACCGACTACAAACAAACCGCACGTGACGCGCCAGCAAAGCCGTCATCTGAGCGAGAGTACCTTCGTGCCGGCCCAATTTGATTGCAATCACACCTCTTACTAATTGATCTTAAAAAAATTGCATCATTGTAAGATTTTGAGGACCGGGAGGCGCAGTGGTGAGCCCAGACGCGTCAGCGGTCGCAGGTCCAAATCCGGGATCAGCGACTTCTAGTCTCTCATAGAGTACACGGAGCGCGGGGTACTGTGCTTTATTATTATTGTTATTGTTGTATGTCACTTTTAGTAGGTTTCCATTTCCCGACGTAAAATGCACTAGCTCTTAAATATATTTTTCTAAACTTTAAATGTAATTTTTTAACCCTTACCTAGGACAGCTGTAAAGACTGTAATTTCATGTTCTCAGAATCTTTATGAAGATAACTTCAAAAGATCTTTTGAATTCAAATACACAAAAGATTTCAAATAAACATAAGAGGAAGACATCCTTTTTATCTTAAATAATAGTATAAATAACTTAATTAAACTTAATTTATATATAAATATGTTCATATTTTTAATTGGAACAAAAGAAACAATTAAATTTTCCAAATATCGAAACTCTTAAATATTTTGTGACATCAATAACACTGGAGGTAGCTGTGTGTCATGTGACATGTGACACAGCTGCAGTCAAATTGCTTAGTTGACGTCTCACAAAATATGCTTCAATAGAATTCGCCGATCCTGTAATTATTTCATACACCAAATTTTCACTACACAATTCTGTTCATTTTTCTGTTATTCCTCCTAGGAAGGGTTATATTAAATATATACAAACTTTATCACATTATATATTAAAATTAGAAACTTGTTTGCAATTGTGCTATTGTTTGCTGCAATTACCAGCACCCAATTCTATAAAATTTCTTTGATTTTTTTAACGAATTGTTGATGGTGTTAACAAGATCACAGCTTTTCTAGTCTCCCGGGGGAATAACTTCACTTATTGGGAGGAATTTATATCTAACATTGTTTGCGGAAGACGAACTTATTTATATTTTTGTATAATCTGTATTCTGTAAGTCAGTCAGTTTCATCGCTGCATTGTTGGCGGATCCAGCGCGACCCGTCCGCCAGCGCAACCTGTAGTTGCTGTCATGTTACATGTACGGTACATTTTATACTTGACGTTAAAAGCATATCTTTCCTTATTTCGATTAAAAATAAATCACTTCATTACATTCGGACTGTAAGAGTTAAGCTTTAAAGGCCGGTTAAATAAAGACCATTCCGAAATCACCTTTTAACAAAAACAAAAGACAACAGGACGCAAGCCGGACATTTAATTTGGTTTATGCATGTTGGTATTTGCTCAGCGACTTCCTTGCGCTCCGCCGTAAATAAATAATCATGAGAAACGTATTTTACGAACCCCACCAGCGTCATTAATGTTTAGAGGTGTGCGGTCGCGGCGCTGCGCGCACGAGGCTCCGCCCACCCGCGTACTCCGTGTGTATCTCACACTGCTGCACGGGGTTCATTACTCTCGGCGAACTTGAGACCGTAAATGAATAATCAATCTACTTGTATCTATAATTATAACTGCACTAAGTATGGCATTATGAAGACGATAAGATGTCTTTATTGGATCGAAAACGGAAAAGTACCAAAACTATTATTTTTAGAATTTTCGACTGCTGATGAATGATGTGTGTGTGAACTTACAATTGAAATTCAACATAAGTTGTATGTACGCCGATCCATCCGCTTCACTGCGAGAACCACCGGCAGAAACTATAAGATTAATTTGTATTAACAACTAAATACCTCCATCCCATCTGCGAGACTTTTCTCGCACGGATGGGATGTATCCCCTAGCGCCTCCCTAATCAAGAAGACGTAAAATATTGGCGCATCCGAAGACCTGCTAAGGCGAGGCTCGCTTTTTTGGTAGGTACATTGCGGAAATGTACAAGTATTGTTATTGTTGTTTCCTTGTTTTCCTACCCACTAGCAATAAAAGTGAAGGGTTCTTCTGTGCAGATCCTGATATTACGAACCGTGATCACTGTAGATCCTGAGGCCTAAATTAAGATAGATTAACCATGTTCATTATAGTTCAAGGTGCCCGTGGACGTGATCATTACACATCCTGCCACCATTAACCATGTTCATTATAGTTCAAGGTGCCCGTGGACGTGATCATTACACATCCTGCCACCATTACCCGTGTTCATTTTAGATCCAGACACCGTTCTCCGTGTTGGTTAAGACCATATGGGAATCGACAAAACGATTAAGTACTATGAAGTAAAGACGAAAAGTTTAATAGAAACCCTCAAGAATTCCTTCTTCCACCCTCTAGATTCAAACATGCATAGGCGAAAAATAAATAGTAGTTACAATAAATCTGATGAAGGCAAGGTAACAACAAGAGAGAATTAAGTTGTTGCAACAACTTAGATAATTGGTTATAAAATCTTTTTCGCCGTTGCGTTGTGCTGCGTGCTGCAAACCCATGGATACAGCAATTTAAGAGTAATGCCTTAATGAATATCTTGCCCATTTTTCGCGGGCGAAGCCGAGGCGGATCGCTACTCAAAATAATAAGTAATTGTCGATTTTTCTATTTATAGGTTCGTTTATCATATGTAAACATTTGATCTTAATCAATTTGAGTAACTTAAATATAATACTAATAAATATTTTTAGATACTTAAACCAAATTACAAGTATGTATGGTTCACTCGATAATATTTAACATACTTACATGTGTTGAAGAAGAAGAAACACACTTTACACGCTGTTGGTACATCGGGCGCTGGTCGCTTCATGCTCGCCTAGCTGTAGGCAGCACTGCAGAGTATACACGCACCCAGCCTGACTCGCCTCAGTTGGCGATTATTGTCTATATCTGCATATTTAGGGCTTATAAATAACAAAAGTCTCACTTGTATCATGGTTTCATATAATTATGCCAAATTTTTTTCGGAGACATTGTTATACCATGGTTTTAGGTATTAGAAATAAAAATGCAAACATCGTACTAAACATTCATAATATGATACCATGTCGAACCAAACTACACGATTCAGAATGAAAGTTTCTATGTAACATTGATAAAAAAAATATAGCTCATATCTATATCCCAAGTAGCCATCAGATCCATAGCCAAGAGCTGCGTAGCGCAGCGCGGCACTTCGCAGCTCGCAACACTCGAGCCATCGCGTCTGCTGCGAGTATTCTGCAAGTTGTATGTGCAGAGGGGTGAGCCACGCCGCTGCGCGAACAGCTGCTACAAACTTCTGGGCCGGAGGACTTCAATCAAATTAAATACAATATTTTTTTAAAAACGAGGTGTTACTCGACCGTTCGTCAGGTGGGAAGACGATCTCCGTGCTGTAGCTGGTCCGGGATGGATGTGTGTAATAGAAGATCCACAATAGCAAGACGGTAGAAATAGACTCAGGACCACAATAGCAAGACGGTAGAAATAGACTCAGGACCACAATAGCAAGACGGTAGAAATAGACTCGGGACCACAATAGCAAGACGGTAGAAGTAGACGGTATAGTAAAGATTTCATAGACGATGTATGATGTCTGTCTCACTCCTGTAACGTTATTGGCGCTATAAAAAGAAGTACAAAAAAATCTGTGCACACATACCACAAGAGTTTCTTTACATGTTTTATAGACGATGGTACAGAACCCACCGTGCGCTATACCGACTTGCGCTTGGGCGGTTTTATATAAAAAAAAATATTTTGCGGGAAAATTAACCGGTCTCTCGAGCATGTAGCTGATCACGCTCAACAATAGAGGTCCGGTCCTTCCGGCGCCGCTGCCGGGCGACGGCGCTGCACGCCCCATCTAGTTTAGCGTTCGACATGAACCCACCGCTCTAGGCTCGGGCACAGCGAGCCGATCGTACGTACGCCGTACATCGACTGCACCAGGGTGAACCCAGAACCGAAATTTCAAGATTGTAAGATATTTTAATAAATTTTCTTTTCAACAATTAATTAGGTAAGTAAATATTATTTATGATCTACCGAACGCAAACCAAACCATGTGCTATACAAACCTTGTTCTAACAACGTTGCCACATCAACTTCGCGAGTTCTCGCGCTCTTGTTCCTGGTCCCGAATTAGTTTCATAGCACATTATCTGCTGCTATTTTGCATTCCTGTTAGCTCGAAGCTCGCTGGCCGCAGTCCCCTCACGTGCCGCTTCTCCGGCGTGCATTGTTCCCGCGGTATGCGCTATGATATTGGACGCAGCTCCAACTTGATAAATGGCCGAGCCTCACTTGTCAACTGCGAACTGCGCGCTTTATTAGTCTGCTGACAGCACCGCGGCGACGCCGGATGATTAACGCTCTTGTCGACACTCATCTGACGTGGAATGTTAAGCGATGTTTATTTGAGTTTAAACAAACGGACGAGTAATGTAATGTGAGCGGCCATCGACTCTCATTTAGGAAAAAAGAAAGAATAGTTTCATTGTGATACGTTGCAAACAAATTTTACTTTATGTGTCACAAATAGGTCACGACGCTGATTAATACCAGGACTGGTCTTCCGTTGGGCCCATTTGGTGAAGCTACGAAGCAGATACACTGAGTAGGGATGTAAACATATACACTAGAGTTATCTAGCTATGTTAGAATTATTATACAAGTGGGGTAATTCAGGGTAGGATTTCTTCAATATCGTATTTTTAAGATTTTTCCATGAACGCTTTGAGTTGTGTATGTTGTCATTTGTGTTTTGTACAAAATATGCAAATTTTTCGAAATACAATGCCCTGTTAATTGTTATTTTAAGTAATTTGTAATTAATATTCTTCTTGCTGCTGATTTCGTTTTTCTGTATGATGCAAAGGCTTTATCGCGTAGCATCATCATTACTTTAATATTATCAGTAATCCAGGTGTCTGCTCTCTGATAGTAACTAAATTTCTAGGAACATGTGCATCAAATAGCGCGTATCACTATTTGATGAAATCCGATTGAAAGCGTTACACAACAAACAGCCAAGTTAACGTTATCAAGCATCATTATGCTTTTCCAGTTTATGTTCAATATTTTTTTATCAAAACTGTCCACGTTTATATTTTTCATTCGTCTGCAGCTTATCCTGTGAGGTGCTTCTGTTGCTTGCCTAATGCTAGGCTCACAGACTACAAGACAATGCCCAATCAATAAACCTATGTGGTCTAGTGAAAATTGATTTATGCCCAGGTTAGTGCAAACCACGTCAGTAAAGTGAGTCGCTTGTCAATTATTTGTGTCAAGTTGAAACATGATAAGAATGATTTGAATTTTATTGTTTCGGTATCACTTTCAAATAATAAATTTATGTAGGATTATATTACCATATTTATTGAAGGTATAATTATACCCAGCCACGGTGAACGGTAAGCTGTCCACCGTGGATGGGTATAATTTTAGGTTCAATGAGTTTCTTAAATAAATGTGGTAATCCGATCACTAACTTTCTTCCATTGAGTGACATAGTTAGCCACATCTTTTCGACAGAGCTGTGACTCGCGGCCGCTGGGTGGGGTCAGGTGCGTACTATCATAGCCGCTGGGTGGGGTCAGGTGCGTACTATCATAGCCGTTTAGTATAGTAGCCGATGCCACCACCGCGAGACCGCACTTCCGATGGCCTCGGGATGCCCAGAGATAGCCCGGCAGCACGGGCGCACGGTCCTCCTCTCCAGATCTCA
>JAFELO010001180.1:77605-126095 GCA_017140195.1 Eumaeus atala | reverse complement strand
CTAACGGCGTCAAAAGCGCACGACAGTCCGCCTGGCCCGACTCGTACCGGCGTCGACTCTACCGTTTGGGCCAAGCACTCCGACACTCTCAGCAAATACCTAATTTGGCCGCCAACACCGTAACGACATGCAGCATATTTTCGCCCGGCATTTTTTAATTACATCCTGTTCTGCTCCATTATCAGTTAGTTGCACCACTGCGCCGTTTCCTGAAGTTTCGCTACCTAATCCATCCGTAGTACCGCCGCTGGTACGAATATTTGTTCGAGTGTTTCTAGCCTCTTTTCGATGCCATTTTTCATGCGCTCTGCCATAATCTCCATAGATAACTTAAATATTTTACGGAATTCTCGGACTTGCGCCATATATAGACCTACCTCGTGAGGTAGGTCTATATGTCGTGACATATGTAGTGATCGCTGATGCACTGGTGCTACAAGTTTCGCCTAGTGGCGTCTAGCTAGGTGAACCGCAGGTGCTCTTTACCAGGGTGCACCTGTTGTCACCCTTAGCAATTTTTACCGCATTCAGGAAAGCCCTAGTCTTTATTAACAATCGCTTTTTCTGATATTCCCACACACACTTTAAGATATTTTAGAGGACATATGGAATAATAGGCGACATCTATTGACGAAGACGTAGACGGCAGGAACTTTCCGCATGCGGTACTTTTCACCATAATTGGATCGATTAGAAACAGATACAGTAGTACGGGTAGTGAATAAGGGATGGCAGGGTAGCAATTACTTCTGCGGTACTCTGGTGAATTGTCCTGACTGACTGCCCCGACTGGTCCGATACTTTTCAACAAATGCGGCTGCATCACTTTCCGCCTCTATTGTGCTCAAGAGTCGCCGACCACACAGGTTTAGGCGCTGCGGTGCCACAGTCTGGCACACAGCGTTACATTTATAGCAACTGTGGTTTTTCGTCTGTGGCTAAAAGTGTTTCCCGACCCGGCACTATACATACTCCTAGAACAAATAAGTTCAAGTAGGTATGATAGATTTAAGAAACGATAATGTAAATTAATACCTTAAGTTTATGGGCATGTAACTCAATACAATAAAAGTACTTTTACGGTTTATTTAATTATTTCACTAGCCCGAGCCGGAGCCATACAGCAGCCGTGGTCACCGTTGACCCGTGACCGCTGATGCTGTAGGGCTCCTCCTCTTACCTATTGTTAACTCATACCTATTGTTCATTGCATCGCCAGAGTCACAAAACAATTTATTACGGTAATAAAAAACCAGGCCACGTGTCGCCGAGTGGTGTAAATGATTAACGCGAGAGTAGTACGGTATTTTACACTACGACATAGCAGACGTGAAGGCTCTGATGAGGGAACGTGTATTAATTTTGTGAGATATGAACGCCTGTTGTGTCTTCCGCCCAGTGATATCACAGGCGAGTCGACATCGACCTGGACTCGTGTTGTGTCGACGCCACGTAGTGTAAAGACGCATCATTTTGTCGTTGTACCTCGCGGTGCCGCAGCCTGCTCTACGCTGGTGTCGCAAGGGTCGGCGCCAGACTGCTCGTTCGACTAACAAGAAACGTGATTAACACCTCATTTGTAGCTAGTAACTTAGTAGGATAGTGCCATGCTGTATTACAGCTGAACTGGGCCGATACTACGCGAAATGCATGAAATACACGTATAAAGGATAATAAGTATGTTTACTACACTTTATCGTTGATAACTAATGTCCATCACTTAGTCATAGGTCTAAATATCCTTTAGGAAATATCCTGTCCGTAGTCCAGGCGGCGGCTGCGGCACCGCGTATGTTCATATATATTATAATACCAAATCTGAATTAAAATCGCCGTGTGTTGATCCATTAGTGGAGACGACACAGACTGATTCACCTTCAGCAATTAGTTGCTGAAGGTGAATCAGTCTGTGTCGCCGCGTCAGACTGAATCAGTCTGTGTCGCCGCGTCAGACTGAATCAGTCTGTGTCGCCGCGTCAGACTGAATCAGTCTGTGTCGCCGCGTCAGACTGAATCAGTCTGTGTCGCCGCGTCAGTTTGAATCAGTCTGTGTCGCCGCGCACCGCACAGAAAAATCTATCAGACATTACATACCGAAGTCAAGTTCACGCAAATGTAACTAACTACAATAAAAGTACTTTGACTGATCATATTGTTAAATATTCTCATAATAGCATGCGAGTAAACTTTAACTGACCTTAAATAGTCGTCGTTAAAGCTACAATTCACCTCCACTAAATAGAGCTTCAAGTTAACAATGGATTCAGAATACAGCGCTAAAATTTGAGCTGAGCGTTAACAATATAAGTTTTAAGCCATTTAACGGTTTCCTTCTGCCCCTGCGGGCCCCTTAATTGTGACGTGACCCGAATACATCCCGGGTGGGCGAATTAGGGGCGGTCCTCCAGTGATTGGCGTCAAATTGAGATAAGAGTGCCGGAGATCGGAGCTCGGATGTGAGCTTACAGTGTACAGCTGACACACCATCTGCGGGCTGCCGTGTGCTCTGATACTTGTAGTAACTGAGTGGAGCTCAAGAAACTATGGAGATAAGATGTTTTATATAAACATGTATCATGAATCAATATTATTTTGTATGTGGTTTTGATTTTTTTAAGCGTAGAATAAGCTCGCTGGAGTGGCAATAGGCTGGTCACACACCCGGAAGAACAGATGGCAGATGAACCAGTAAGGTTAAGGAGAAGAGGCCACGTTCGGGAAAACGAAGAATTGGTCGCCCTTTCACCAGGTGGGAGGACGATCTCCATGCAGTAGCCGGTCCAAAAAGGGGTGTGAGTAGCAGCAGATCGGTCGGATTTTTTATTATTTTCCACCATTGTTTTTTTTTTTGGGCTAATGGAGAATGAAATATATTCAAATCATTGTCATTGTTACAAAAGCATTAAGCAGGCGCAGTGCACGGGCTAGTGGCGCTTGTCTTGCGCTTGCCGTTCTGTGAAACGGTAAAGCAAGTTGTCTACGACGACAGGCACTTAAGTAATTACCCGGCGCATGTGAACCCACGTGCCGGAGTACAAACCCCATTGTCCTGTTAGCGTCTGCAGAAACTTCTTGAATATGAGCACAAAACGTCAGATCTTCGGGCATTTTGTGCCGCCCTTGATGAGGTGCCCCGGAACAACAATCATCAATGCACCTTGACGGCTAGTCAGCCCCCTAAGGGACCAACTCCACAGATGGGAGATTGTGCAATGGGGCGAGATTTCCATCCTCGCCCCTTGCTGCGTGCGCAATAGCACCGTCTCATTTTTTTTTTGCAATTTTGTCCCCTCTACTTATAAGAGGGGTACAAATAACATATACCTCCTTGGTTCAAATAGCTTCGCCCAAGGTGTCTCGGATTACCCCAGGCTACAGAGCTTGGACCATGGTGAGGGGGGTATGGCTAACCTTTTTTTTTTTGGGTCGAAGGGTAATGCAATTATGCATGATACCTGGGAGCCCGGGTAGGTCCCCAGACCTATGTTGGACTCGGCCATTGGGTACTAAACCCCTACGGGAGCCTTCAGTCGCTATTAGTGGAGGGTCCTGGATCTACAGGCAACAGGACCCCTAAAGCGACATCCTGACCTCGGCGTAAAAGCCAGACTTCACCTCCTCGGGGACTGTCCGGCTACGCTATAACAGTCCCCACGATGCCGTGGCTTTATGAAGTGCCTCCTTCGTGCCCCCATTCGTCGTCGGCGGGGGGAGGCCGCGTCGGCAGCCTCCTCTCTCACCCGCACGTCGGCTTCCTTCTGGAACATGACGGTCTCACAGAAGGAAGCCATCGCCTGGTAGGACTCGTCGCTGCCGAGCATCGCGACGATGATGCTCGACTTTGACAAGTCCCCTCCGACAACTAATATCAGATCGTGACGCAGCGCCGCCCATCTCGGGCACACCTCGAGGGTGTGCTGGGCCGAGTCCACCGCCGCGTTACAATCGTGACAACGAGTCGTCGGCTCCCTGCGGGCCGTCCTACATAGATACTCACCGGTCCGCGCCTGCGTCAGACAGAAGGTGAGGAGTTTGCGCCTACGGTGCATCCACCGTTCGAGGACGGGGCGCAAGGCAGCCGTTATCTCTCTACCGTACGGCTGCCGCTCCAGGTCCTCCCCTCACCTCTGCATTACCACATACCATAACCGGCGAACCCACAGGATCTCGTCATGCGTGGGGCTCAGGCCGAGAGCTCTCCTATCCGAGATATATCATCAGCTCTCGGCTAGAACCTCCTCCACGAGCTCCCACGGGGAATCGATGGCTAGGACTGTCGCTACAGCCCACAATACCGAACGTTACCCCCGGATCGACCACACTGCGATGACCCTCTGCGCCGAGCGCAGGTGGGCCTTATTTCTCGCAGTGAGGCGATCCGCCCAAACCGGAGCATCGCACGTCGCCATACTCTGACAGACACCGGAGTACAGCTGCCTGCAGGCGGCGCGAGGTCCTCCGAGGCTCGAGAGGAGTCTGCCCAACGCACTCGCCGCCTTCACCACCTTCGGTCACAGCATAGCGAAGTGTGGGCCGAAGGTCCCCCCTCCGTCAAGGATGAGCCCCAGGTACTCAAACTGATCCTTTCCTCTCCGATTTGCAGAGCGGCCCCCGGTGGGGGGCCCCCTACTGCCAGTCCCGCGGAAGAGGAGGGCTTCCTCGGCTAGCAAAGCCGCCTCCTTGTATATCTTTCCCCGAGCATACACGAGGGTTTCATCCGCGTAACAGATGACAACCATCCTGTGGAGGAGACGGCCTCGCAGGACCCAGTCGTAACCGACGTCCCACAGTATGGGTCCAAGTACAGAACCCTGCGGGACGCCGCGCCCGACTCGACGCTACTCTACGAACCCCTATCGGTTCTCGAGTGCCACTCTGCGACCGGAGAAATACGCCTCCGACAGCCTCACGAGATAGGGAGGCACCCAAAAGAAGACCAGTGCCTCCCGTATCTCGCTGTGCGGGAGACTGTTGATAGCGTTCGCGATGTCCACCGCGACCACCACGTCCCCCCTTTGTTCCATGTCACCCGTCACCGGCCGCAAGTGCTTGAGGGCATCGATGGTCGACCGGCGTGCACGGAACCCGAACTGTGACTTCGAGAGTCCGGGTCCCGCACCCTCCTCCAGATGCTGAACGAGACGGGAGGCCACAATCCGTTCTAAGGCCTTCCCAGTCTCGTTCAGCAGCACCACCGGTCGAACCGATAACGCCGAGTCCATTAGCCGCCCTGCCTTTGGTAGCAGACAGAGCTGACCCTCCTTCCATGCCCCCGGGAACTGACCAGACCGCAGGCACTGGTTAAAAATTTCGCGGAGGCTAACCCCGAGTTGTACGAGTGAGATCGCCAGTACTCTCCAGTGCACCCCGTCTAGACCCGGTGCCCTCTTCTTACTCAGGAGGTGAGTCAGGATCGCGGGTATGGCTAACCTTATTTTTTTTTTTTGACGAGGGGGAAACGCATTTACGCGCCTTCACTGGCCCTGGGTGGGGTCCAGTGATGTGTGGGGCTCGCAGCACATTATATAGTGCCGAATACCCACAAAAACCACCGCGAGTGCCACCAGTGCAATGGGGTGAGGTTCTCATCCTCGCCCCTTGCCCCGTGCGCAAATGCGCCGCCACTTTTTGCTCTTTTGTCCCCTCTTCTTATAAGAGGGGTACAAAGAGCGGTTCCTCCTCCTGCTCTTTAGTCCATATAGAAGGGGTACTAAGAGCCGTACGCATGATACCTGGGAGCCCGGGTAGGCCCCCAGACACATGTTGGACTCGGCCATTGGGTAGCAATACCAACTAAACCCCTACGGGAGCCATCAGCCGCTATAAGTGGAGGTTCCCGGATCTGCAGGCAACAGGACCCCTCCACAGGCTGGCCTCGGCGAAAAGGCCAGACTTCACCTCCTCGGAAACTGTCCGGCTACTCTAAGACAGTCCCCACGACGCCGTGTCATTGGAAGTGGACCGGGTTTCCATCCCGGCCCGACACAGAACGCAGGGGCACTACTGAAGGCGCTGCAGATAGCGCCTCTTTCGAACCCCCATTCGTCGTCGGCGGGGGGCAGCCCCGTCGGCAGCCTCCTCTCTCACCCGCTCGTCGGCTTCCTTCTGGGACATGACTGTCTCGCAGAAGGAAGCCATCGCCTTGTAGGACTCGTCGCTGCCGAGCATCGCGAGGATGATGCTCGAATTTGACAAGTCCGGGTATCGCTAACCTCACCTGACCATACTTGACCCCGCCTGACCACACCCGACGGCATCTTGTGACACCTGACATTTAAAGCATTAAATAATTTATATAGATTAAATGAGATCAAATATATTAAAAAGGGCATATTTGCTATTACAACATTTTTATTTTATAATATCCAACTTTACTGATTTGTAGTAGTGAGAGTTATTAAATATAGATACTATCAAATAACGAGTTCGAATACTGGGTCGGACCAAAAAGAGTACATACGTAACACCGGATGTCACCGGCTCAACACTACCAAGCCGAGCTGACTGCCAGCTACCGAACGTGCCTAGTGAACTCTCTCTCTCTATTTCGAAAACTCAAATTTAAAAGTATTGCAAGGAGTAAAAATTGAAAAATATTTTTTTGTTACAAACAGATTATGATCATAAAAAATACTTTGAAGTTTTAATTTTCTTCTATTAAAATAAACATTTTTATATTAATGAAAATCTAGACTTTCAATCAAGTAGTAAGCGAATTGTAAAAGCTTTTGATTTTACAGGATAAGGGGCAAACGAGCAGGTGGTAGGTAACTACTGCCAGCGCCACGTCTCCAGCACGTGCCCCGCTGTCGTCGGCCGGCCGGCCATAAAGTCGGCGCTTGTAGAGCCGCCCCGCACTGTGCGGTGTGCGCGGCTGCCGGAAGGCCGGCGAGCCACGTGAGGGGGAGCATGGCGTGCAAGCCCCCTGTCACGCGTGGGAAGGTCGCCCCTCGCACACAAGGAGGCAACCGAGCGGGGTTGGCGGATGCTGAGATGTCCTAAATGGCCAGGCATCTCAGCATCTTGCGCAGGATCTACGTCGAGAAAGTGAAGATCCTGCGGCAGGCCATATACATAGAGCTAGAATGGAGTTGGACATCGCGAACACTTTCGACAGTCTCCCGCACAGCGTGATACGGGAGGCACTGAAATTCTTCAAGGTGCCTCACTATCTAGTGAGGCTGTTAGATGCGTATCTCTCCGGTCGCAGAGTGGCCCTCGAGAACCGGCCGGAGTCCGTGGAGTGGTGGTGAGTCGGGCGTGGCGTCCCGCAGGGTTCCGTACTTGGACTGATCCTGTGGGACGTCGTGTACGACTGGGTCCTTCGAGGCCGTCTCCTCCCCGGGATGGGTGTCATCTGTTACACGTATGAAACCCTCGTGTATGCCCGGGGAAAGACATACAAGGAGGCGGCTCGGCTGGCCGAGGTCGCTCTAGACCTCGTGATCAGCCGTATAGAGAGGTTGGGATTTCGGGTAAGGATAGAGAAGACCGAAGCCCTCCTCTACCGCGGGATCGGCCGCAAGGGGCCCCCACCGGGGGCTGCTCTGCAGATCGGAGAAGAGAGGATCAGGTTGAGCCCCCACATCAAGTATCTGCGGCTCATCTTTGACGGAGGGTGTACCTTCGGCCCAGACTTCGCTATGTTGGGACCTAAGGTCGTGAAGGCGGCGAGTACGCTGGTCAGACTCCTCCCGAACCTCGGAGGACCCAGCTGTACTCCGGTGTCCGTCGGAGTATGGCGACGTACAGTGCCCCGGTTTGGGCGGATCGTCTCGCTGCGAGAAATAAGGCCGCGCAGACGGTCGTCGCAGTGAGGTCAATTCGGGGGTACCGTACATTTTCGTGGGCTGCAGCTACGGCCCTAGCCGGCGACCCCCCGTGGTAACTCGTGGCGGAGGTTCTCTCCAAGAGCTACTCCTATGTCTCGGATAGGAGGGCTCTCGGCTCGAACCCCACGCATGACTGATGCGGGATCCTGCGGGTCCGCCGGTTAGGGCGTGGGGCGTTAATGCAGAGGTGGGGGGAGGACCTGGCGCGGCAGCCGTGCGGCACAGAAATAACGGCTGCCTTGCGCCCGGTCCTCGAGCGGTGGATGAGCCGTAGGCGCAGACCCCTCACCTTCCGTCTGACGCAGGTACTCACCGGGCATGGCTGCTTCGGTGAGTATCTGTGTCGCCGGCCCACAGCTGCGTCCCGATCTGACATCAGTTGTCGGAGGGGACTTGTTAAAGTCGAGCATCATCGTCGCGATGCTCGGCAGCGACGAGTCCTACGAGGCGGTGGCTGTTCTGTGAGACCGTCATGTCACGGAAGGACGCCGACGAGCGGGTGAGAGAGCCCCCCGCCGTCGACGAATAGGGGTGCAAAGGAGGGTTCCGTGTCGGCACGGGATAGGAACCCAGTCCATTTCATCAAAGACACGGCGTCGTGGGGATTGGTCATAAAGTAGCCGGACAGTCCCCGAGAAGGTGAAGTCTGGCCTTTTCGCCGTGGCCAGCCTGTCGCTGGAAGGGTCCTGTTGCCTGCAGATCCGGGACCCTCCACTCAAGTGAGCTCAAATTAGGCGACACTTCAACTGTTGTCCTTAGCCGCTTCGTGTCAGAACATTATAAGAATATATGTGCATGGCTTGAGTTAACAAATAAACAATTGTAGAAGCTAACAATCTTATATCTACTGACTTACAAAAAGTTGATAAACGTAGGGCTTGGTTGCGCGTTGTTTGTATCCATACCGGTACTTAGGTCGTAGATGGCCACTTCAGTTTTCTGCTAAGCCAGACTCGTGCTGGCCTTCCTGCGGATGTGAATTAACAATGAATGACGTTAAAGCTGCAACCCAGCCGCGCGCAACATGGGCGAAGTCTCGTAAGTACTAATGCTTAGCTACAGACCTATCGTTGTTTGTTGATGTAACGGTCTGTCTGAAAACATCTTCTTAAGTAAAAAAGGTTGCGTTACAACGACACTTCATTTTAGGGAAGTGTATTTGTCTAATTTATAAAAACATATATAAGCTACAGTTAAAAATATATCGTGTAAAGGGCCAAGTGCAAGTCGAACTAGCGCAGGAAGGGTTCCGGATACTCTGTGTAAATACAAGCTAGAGCATAAATAAAACACATATCTGGATGACCAGAAACCGCACCGCCTTGCTTTCGACGTTGAAATTTTGTAGCGTTCCAAGTGTAATAGCGTGTATGAACTGTAAGTGAAGTAATGAAAGTAGTTGAAAAATGATGCATTTGAAGATAGACATTGTACTTTTATTTTCTCGCTAGGAAATGTCGCAATTCTGGCGTTTCGCCATAAGGTAAGGAACACAAAGGCCCTGGTAGCCGAACCAATAAAGACAATTTCACTTCACCACTCATGCAGCACAAATCAGGCGTTTTACCAGCAAAAATCAGTGCGCCACAATGCTAGCTGACAACGTTCATTGGACCAATGCAAGCTGTAGTCGATGGTGGGATTGCGAAACAGATTATTCCTCTGTTGATCTGTACGATAAGCTAGACGATTTCTCGTTTCTAACATAGCAGGCTCACTCTTCTCTCCACACTAACGGGGTGCTCTTCTGAGCAACTTCTAGACAGTTTAGTTCAATCATTTCTTTCTGACAGGTACATAGTTTTTTTATTTTTATTCTCTTTCTGTATGTATTATTCATCGTAATAAAATACTTTTATACATCTGTCTATATTAACATTTATTTTGTATTATTGTATTTTTATTAGTTCACCAAGCATCGCGATATTCGTTTACTGTTAGGCGGTACGAATGTCGCCGGCTCCGGAGCACGCAACAGTTCTGATGATAGACTACTACTTTTGATGCTGCATTTTTTTTTTCAAAGTCATAGATAACATAAACAGATTTTTACGCTTTCGTTAACCTACAGAATAAACCTTAGAAATTGTTTTCGGAAATATAAACTTTAATTTACACACATAAATTTCTTAACGCAAGCCTAAATGTTCCGCCGGACAACGTCCACTGCCGGACACAGGCCTCGCCCACAGAGCGCCACAGGGCACGGTCACGAGCCACCTGCATCCAGCTCTCCACCACCGCCAACCAAGTCGACAGTCCATCGGGCAGTAGGCCGTCTCACACTCTGTTGTTGATGTTAATCATTTGTCATTATTTCAGAACACGCTACCATTTATTATTATTAGCGCACGAATTATTATAATAACAAGATTGGCGGAACTTTTATGTATTTGCTTAATGCACTTTTCAAGTTTTTTAAATAATTACAAAAAATACAGAAAATAGCTCCTTCGCCTTTTTTTGTAACACACATTTCTGGACGAATGCGTAGATACGAAACATAAAAACAATGGAAACTACATGTAAGTAGTTATTGACTACTACCTACATGTTAGTTTTCACTGCTTTTATATTTATCCTGCTATTCGGGGCGGAGACAAATCCAACGAATCCTAAACGATGAAACTGGTCCAGCAGATCTCGAGTTATAAGTGTTTCAACAAACCGGTCATTATTTTATATATTAGATATTATTTAACTTGACATGTGCGTATAAGTTAAAACATTTTTCAGAACTGTTTGACCCATTTGACAGAAACCATTTTGAAATAATTTCTGGTTTCGTATCGAAAAACTACTAGAGAAGATGATGATAGTGGCTGGGGGCGAACTGGTCTGGCAGAGCAAACAGCTATAACAAATTGTAACACTTGTGATAGTGGCTGGGGGCGGACTGGTCTGGCAGAGCAAACAGCTATAACAAATTTTAACACTTGTGATAGTGGCTGGCGGCGGACTGGTCTGGCAGAGCAAACAGCTATAACAAATTGTAACACTTGTGATAGTGGCTGGGGGCGGACTGGTCTGGCAGAGCCAACAGCTATAACAAATTGTAACACTTGTGATAGTGGCTGGGGGCGGACTGGTCTGGCAGAGCAAACAGCTATAACAAATTGTAACACTTGTGATAGTGGCTGGGGGCGGACTGGTCTGGTAGAGCCAACAGCTATAACAAATTGTAACACTTGTGATAGTGGCTGGGGGCGGACTGGTCTGGCAGAGCAAACAGCTATAACAAATTGTAACACTTGTGATAGTGGCTAGGGGCGGACTGGTCTGGCAGAGCCAACAGCTATAACAAATTGTAACACTTGTGATACGAATGCAATATCTTCCGAAGTGAATGAGAAGTAGGTTATAATGATTATGATGATGGAATGTATTTCTTATTGTAAACTGGAACTTTTCGCTAACCGCGGGGTCGTTAAATCTTTTAAACGTCACTTCTCCTCGAACACAGTTCCAAAGAAAAAACTTCAGGACAGCAGCGATGCTACGAAGATGAAGCGATCAATCACGGCTGACAGCTCGACGGACTAAAAGAGATTTACCATCCCGCTGGTACCGGGCCGGCGAGCGTCGTGTATCGAACTGTCCGATGATCACGTTTGACATATAACGAGATGAGACGCCACAGACACAGGGTAGCGGCGCGTCCCCGCCGTCGATCGCGGTGCGCACGCGTAGCTACATGGAGATTGCGCGTGTTTACTGCACAGGTGTACACACGAGCAGTGAACTTGCTCTCTGATTGGTATGTGCGTGCTGTGCGTGATATGTACATTGAAAAGAAGAAATGCCTTAATCAGTATTTTTTTCCTCATTAGTACTAATAATCTGTCTAATAGATATGTACTTAATATCGAATGAAATGTCTCTAAATGTTTTGATTACTGAATCAGGACAAAACGGATTTACCTAGGAAGGAAAAGGTTTTCTTTGTAGTGAGTGTCCTGTATGTGTGATAATTTGTCTTTTATCAAATATACTATAATGGGAGGGGGGCAATTTCTGTATGTTTGAAATTGAATGAAATGAAAATGTTTCCATTCATGTCGAGTGCATAAGCACTTATAGCGTTAATCTTTTTACAAAGTAATAGTAAAATTAAGTACTTATATTTATAATAATTTCATGTTAAAGCTATAAAGTTTAGGTACTTTACTGTAAAACGTCCGAAGCATTATGCTTCTTTCATAACTAAATAAACTCCGATATAATCTGTTAAAGTAATTTTATTATAAAATTGTGTTAATATAAAACAGAAAATGTGAGACAGACGATTTCAAAATTATTTAGCCCCATAGGGCAAGGGGTGAGGATGGGAACCTCGTCCCACTGCACTATCCCAAATGTGGTGGGATTGTCCTCTGGTGCGGGGAAACCATCCTGTGGAGGAGGCGTCGATCTCTTCGAGGACTGACTAGACGTCAAGGTGCCCTGATGATGTTGTTCCGGGGCACATCATCAAAGGCGGCACTGATGGCACTCGAGGTCGTTTTTGTGGGTATTTGGCACTATCCTGTGCCGCGAGCCCCGCATACCACTGGAGCCCACCCAGGGCCAGTGAAAGCGCGTAAATTCGTTTCCCCGCATCAACAAAAGAAAGGAGTGTAGCGGTGGGCACGACATAAATTAGAGGATATAAGAATCCCCACTCGTAGTAGTGAGTAGTGCTAATGTGTAACATGCACGTGAACATAAGACATCGGTGTGACACCACTCCGTCTGCTAACCGACTTCAGAAAGAGGATTTTATCAACTCGGTACTTATGTCAGGGTAACGCAAGCGGAGTAACAAAACATTCTTATGTTACAATCTGGTGAGCTTCTAAATATTCTTATGTTACAATCTGGTGAGCTTCTAAATATTCTTATGTTACAATCTGGTGAGCTTCTAAATAAAGAAGCATCATTTTATAGGCGTATGTACTCGTATGTAAGTGTCCCTATTTTATCTATTCGTATATCCCTGAAAATATTGATCGTATTTTTATAGTTCTTTTTTCATTTACGTATATTTTCCTCATATCAGGGAACGGTAAATGGTTGACCAATATTTATTCAGTAGTTTCTCAATTAAAAAATCATGAAATAAAAAGGGAACAAAGAAAAGGACATATCAATGTTTAAGGGCGGTGCCATAGAACCCCAAGACTAATATAATCATTAGTATTTATATATATTTTATTATATGTACCCATTATCAATTACGGTACTCTCGACTGTTCTTCTGGCACACAGATGATACGATGGTGTCTGCAGGTGGAACACAATCAAGTTGCGTCGTATAATATTTTATTCACCGTTACATGATATGGTACATGGATGATCCAAGGGCGTAGCAGGAGCAAAGTTCCTCTCCGAGCATCGTAGCGGTGCTACACTCGAGTCATTCTGTTTCGTCGATGTGGCTGGTACGCGCGTGCTGCTACGCATGTGCTACTATGCATTTGCTGCTACGCGTGTGCCGTTGTTTTCTTCCCCGTGCATGTCACGACCTACTTTATTTGTCCTTCATATGATATGCTTACAAATAATATATTATGTAGAGTGTAGTTAAAACCATGTCACAGTGCGAGTAATCAAACTCAAGGCGAAACGGGTTGATCGACTTCTGTGAAATGCTAGTTGCAATACAATCAACTTTATTATCGAAATGTACGCGTAATAAAAATTGATGAGCATGAAATGTTAGGTGGAGCTAGTTTAATTATGAATGTATACAAATAATGAAATATATTATAAAACAATTGCTTTCGTATACAAATAATGACTATGAATGATATAAAAGTGTGGTTGTAAAATAGTTTACGATTTGTATCGGCGCCTTATCTCTATCTGTAGGCTCCTGGATCATAAAGTTTTGATGGTCCATTATAAAATATTGGCAATGGGCTCGTGGGCAATCGAGATAATGCTCAAGTGGGATATCACTCGCGGGGCGCGCCCGAACATAAACTATGCCGATATAACTTTTATTACATCAATTTACTTAGAAAATAACGTGTTCTCAAATGCAATATATTCTGCCGTAGATGTGGTTCCATCTCACCCTCTGCAGTGCTTTAGAGGACAGCTATTTATTATTAATCTATCGCGCTTATGCTTTACAACAATATAGAGCTGAGTGTGATAAAGAGATTTTCTGTAGATGAATTTGTTTCATAGAATAGGAGACAAACTCGAAGGTGTAACTTGACGCAGGCATGTTCTTTTAAGTGAATGTTAAAATGTGCCTGATATTGTGTCGCTGCTTAACCCGGCATTCGGAGCTGCGCGGAGGCTTAAGGAGCCGTATGAATATTCATCGGGTCCGGTACAGGTGGCGCATCTTCTCTTTCGCTTACTTTCGCTACATACTCCCTGTGCTCTAGTGCACATTTCTGTACTTGAGCTGTTTGTGCGTATTTGTGAATACATTCATTGGTTTTGAACTGATATTTAGGTGAGGTGATGTCTGGCTTAGACAGAGTCCGACACTCAGGTAAGATTTTTTAAATCGAGTCGTAAACTTTGAACAACTTTTGGTTCTTTAATGACTGGCCTCATCGAAGTCCAGTTTGATACGTTCTGAAGAGTTTTATTAAGGTTATATTTCGTAGAAAAATTACACAAGTCGGTTTGATACAAACGAAGTAGTGTCCGACCGAACATTCGGTCTCGGTTTTGCTGGCAAACCTCCAGAAACTACGACCGACACCGAACTGTGCACTCGGGAGTTCTTGCGCTGTGTCTGTGTCTGTCGTTGGATTCCATCCAAAAAGGAACGATAAGAAACGAGTATACTTTAGGTCATACCGAAGTTAAACTAGGAAAGAAAAAGAGTATCACACCTCTCTCACTCTTGCCTTTACTGTGATGTGACAAACGTAACTCCCTCTCTTTCTATGTTCACTAATGTATACCTCCCTCTTTCACTCGCCTCAACCGATCGCACTTTTCGTAATACTCTCGTAACGCACTATCGATGTAACCTTCTACGACACTATCAATGTAATATTATATCTCGAAGAGAAACTTCTTTAGACACGTTTGACTTATGCAGTAAGCAAGTGAATGCGTGACGTGAGCGTTATGAACGTAAATCATTTCCTTCAAAAAAACTATTATTGTCAGGAAATTTCGGGTTCTGTTTCTATAGAAGAACCAGTTTCTGTTGGACACTAAAATTAGGTAATAACAACAAACAAAAAAAATTGTTGATCCATTTTAACTGAAGACTGAACTGGTATTTTTAATACCTATTCCAATTTTTTTCCCTCTATTACAGATCTTCTGATTCTGACGCGGAAAAATGACATGTCGTGCTCCGTCCTCTCTGCCTGCTCCATTAGAGAACTGGCATGAAGGTGTGATGTCATGTGCGTGTGTATATGAAAGAGATTTACCATTCCTGTACATACACCATTCCCCTTGCAGTTACCAAAAGAATTTCACGAAATGTATAAAGTTGTAACATAACAGTCAGCTGGAGCGTCTATTTAATTAGAAGATTAGCATATTTGATTGCGTCGGTGCGGGGCGCGGGAGAGAGTTAAATGTCGCCATCGGAACAATAAATGTTGAAACGCCACTAATTGCCTCTCTCCGGAACGTTCCATAACTGTTTACACTTCCAGATCCCAGAAGTTCCACCGTCGGAACGAGTTAAGCACTAATGTCTTATTGCTGTATCGAGTGATCTGTAGACTTGCTAATTGCTTTTGCATTTCCGACCGCCATATACAACATAATATCATGTATTTGCAATGTGGATCAAAACAAATACGTCACGGCCAAGGCACTGTTTTCTTAAACATTTTCTCTCGCAGATGTTTTTAACATACTTTTGTTACTTCGAGCTGAGACTAAGTAAATAGGTAGTAAAATATAAAAATACCTTGAACATTCTGTTACGTACACTACACTATACAATAACATGATTAGAGTTTGCAACAACGGCTACACGTAAATAACTAATTATACTGTAAACTGTTGTCCGGTCGTACGAAGTGGTCATTTTTAATGCAATATTCCTGTTATTGTGCTATTTTGGATAATAATAACAGGAATTTTAATGAATAACAATTATTACCCGTGTCATTCTTAAATATAGTCTCTACTAGAAAATGTTATTTTAGTACTAAAAATAGTACTTAACAAACATATATATATCAGTAGATGGTCCAAATGCTCGTTGGACCATCTACTGATGTATATTTATATGAACCACGGGTCGGCGGCCATTGACGCGCGTCTACATGCGACGTCACAGACTTATTGTCATGTTAGTTAGCCAGTATGTTAGTATTGTTACGAATCCTGTCTAATATACAAGCTCAAATGTGATATTATATATTGAGATTAGATTTACTTAAATGATTAATTAGTATGTCTAAAATGAGTAACATATTGTTTAATTGTAACGAATCAAGCACTTACTATGGCAACACGACGTGCGACAGTATTGACTTTCAAAGAAACGATGGAACAACGGATTAATTATTGGTGATGTGGTTGAAACACACACTTAAGAAGTCTACAAAATTTGGTGCAATCGTCGTTTTATTCCTGGAGACAAGTGATGACCTTTTATTGTAGACGTCGGTTGTTGAGCACAGAAGTGCTAGAGTACTAGAAAATAGTGTCATTGACAATAATAAATGTAAAACTTAATGTAATCGATGCACCGACAGGTAGACGTCAAGCAAAATTTAAAATTGTGAACTTGCTCATCCAAGTACTGGCAAAAACTTACTCAACAAAATGTGTCGCCTCATGGAGTGTTACTTCGATGCCTTCGTTACTCCAGTCATGTAACACATGCCCAAGGGCTCAGTAAAGATGTTTCTATTTCCTAGAAGCCAAACTCACTATCGCATACCCAAATAGTACCTTTAGTCCCTGTTCAAATTACATTCTTATATCTGATGTATATAACACAATATCCAAAACATTTATACTAAATTAATATATAAGGTATATAACACATTGTTACAATATTAGTTAAAATGAAAGGACTTCTGGGGAATAAGAGACTATAAGAGTTGTATTAATTAGACTTTTATAAACATTTATTCATATTTGTCTTTCCACATTCACAATCCAGGACAGATTTAAAATACTACAAGAACAACAATGGAGTTTTTGTTATTGGTTAGTAAGAAGGTGAGGGTATGAAGTCTTATCTGGTAGACTCCCGGCTGCAACTTGGACGGTCCTTTATATATGTATTTATTGTTTGTTTTCCTTCATTGTGTTGATTGTCCTTCATTCCTCACATTCCTTAAATTTGAATAATATAGCGTTTAATAAAAAGAAAAATAAAAGTTAAAAGGAGTAGAACATATCAGAGCTGTATCAGGCAATATATATATGAAATGTTAATTCGTGCATTGTGACACGAATATGTAGATTCCTGGCTGAAGAGAAAAAGCTATTTGTTATATTAGATGGCAGATAGCGTCAGCCATCACAATTATATCCATCCTCGCCATCGCCATAAGCAAAAGTGACATTTCTTCGACACAGAGCACATTAAGCCCTACGGTCAAAGATGCCAGATATACTTTTTTATAACATATTTAAGTTTCAAAACGTAGTTGTACAAACCCCCTGGTTAGGCAAAATGTGGCTACTCATTGCAAAATTTGAAACTACAAAAACCTCTAAAACAAAACTCAAATTTAATCATCTGGTATTGAATGCAAAAAGAAAAAAATGTTCAGCATTACAGCCTGCAGGAGAATTTGTTACCTCAATTATTCTAAAATAACATTATAAATGCTTTAATATTGCTCACTGTATACCACATATGTCGTATCCATTACACCATCTCTAACAGACATCACCACATTCATACATACATTCATATCTGACAAACATCACTACCATCATAATAACATGATAATTGCGTTAGTGCCTATTAAGTACACCTCGCCCTTTCAAACAGAGATAAGATCACTATGGATCTTACTCATAGCTACTAAGTTAATACAAAACTATAGGATACTCTAATACATTTTTTTTTTTTCATAATGTATCAATTATGTAATACAGATGAACATCCCCAAAATAATGCACATAGACAGTGCATCAACAAGTATTGTAGAGCAGCACCACATGTAACAGTACCTGTAAAAAAACAATAATGCACATAGACAATGCATCAACAAGTGTGGTAGAGCAACATCACGTGTAACAGTACATGTAAAAAACTATAATGCACATAGACAATGCATCAACAAGTGTGGTAGAGCAACACCACATGTAACAATTTATCATGGATAACACACCCTGACCAATTCAAATTCTAGAAATGTTCCTGGCACATCTATACTAAGTTTGTATCCGAAGTATACAAGACAATATCCAGCACATCTATACAAAGTTAGTTCCCATGTATATAAAACAATATCCAAAATATTTATACTAAGTTAATATATAAAGTATATAACACAATATCCAGCACATCTATACTGAGTTAGTATCCGAGGTATATAACACAATATCCAGCACATCTATTCTAAGTTAGTACTCGAGGTACATAACACAATATCCAGCACATTATTTTCATAACTGGAAGTTTGAACGCGATCCAGTGCAAACAAAGGGATTATTGTGAAGGCGGTCGAACAACTAAGATACATTAGACTAAATCTGACCCGCAGACGTGACACAACTTCGCTCTTACCTGCCTGTTGTTTTAGGGTCCTTCCGTTCGTACGTCGAGTTTAATATTTTATTGGCGACTTTGTAGCTGGTCATAAAGTCTCACGGTTGTTGAAACAGACATTATGCAATGATTAGTATCAACTTATTATACTAAAACTAATATAACGAAATTTAAATATATTTATACTAATGTTTGGTTTAGGTAGCTTACAACACATGCGTTCGTTCACACTACACCTCTCTGGGATGCGCATCCATCATATAAAGCAGTAACATAACGACAATGTACAAGATCTACATACGCCCAATATTCTTATTTCAATTTTACAATGGCGACACAAAAATCTCACAAGATGGAAAAAGAATAGATTGACGTGTCGAACCGGACGGCTATCAGCTTTCCATATCAGTTTCGTATCATGGATCTCCACGGGGAGCTCGGAGCCGAATTCAAACCGAAACCTGTTTTTGTGCCGAAACTCGACCGAAAGCAAACCAGTCAGATACAAGTCACGCACAGGATAAATCAGAACAGTTCTTTAAAGCAACAACTTAACGAAACTATGAATCATATGTACTTAGCGAACTGCCGCCCTGCACCAGATAGTACCCAGCACCTGACTGCACCATCCGCATGAATCTATGAATGCAGCCGGTAACCTGTACCTCTCCCTAATCCTAGAGTATGAAACCAATAAATACACACACACGACCGCACGCACGCATGAATTCATGCACGCATTCACCCACACAAGACGCACACACATACTTACACACACACACACACACACACACACACACGCACACACACACACACACACATACACACTACTACTCCTAGGCCAGTAGGCAGGGCTAATAAGCCTCGCGCTCGTTCAGGTAGCCCCGACTTTAGAGACGGGGCGGGATTGTTTGATTACTTCAAATTTTCGAAATTATTATATTTAATATACTTTAAAATTATTCTATTTGCACAGAATGCTCATAATTATGATGCACACTTATCTCCAACATGGCATCTAAGTTTGATATCATCAATAATCAAATGAACCAATACATTTTATTTCCATTTCAAATTGAGTTCAAAAATATTATAATGCAACATTTAAAAGGCCCTCTAAGAATTAATTAAAATGAAACAATTTAGAGATCGGAGATCACGGGCTCCTAAACTAACACTAGGCTCTAGAACTGTTTGATTACAAATTATAAAATGTTTTGCAACAGATCGTCTAGACGGCTAAATGTCTCATTTCTGGTTACTTTGTAGGTTTAAAGAATTCATGCAGCGTAGATGTATACAGCACACGACATGTGCTGTACGCAGTATGAAGTTCAGTTTTTGACTTGCCACCTGTAGTAACACAAGCAGCCCCCCGCAACCGCGTATTTAACAAACGTGCAAATCCCGCCTCAGCGAGCGCGCACTGGACGCACGTCCACAAAGAACCCCCGCGCAAAATTTGAAAGTCCCAGTACTCCTAGTAGTAGTCTCAGATATTCCGTGATGAATGAGTGATTGAATAAGCGAGAGCACTTCCGCTTTTATAACTATAAGTTAAATGACTGTGTGGCACTAACACATAATTTTTTTTGAAGTGGAAACTTCCTTGGGCGCGTTGATCACTTTTTGGGTGAACAAAATCATGGACCTCGGGTCATTGCCACGTGCCCCTATTCGTTACCGCACTCAGCTACGTATTACACGTCCTGTCGGCAGTCCGCATTACTGCCTATGCCCTTATTTTCTCTTCGGTTATATTTAGTACAAAAAAATATAACACCCACACATGAGTATGTACAAGAGTAAAAATCTGTTATAAATATTGTCCAAAGATTTAATTTTATAAACATCAAGAGTAAGGCGAAGTATATAAATTTAGTATATGAGCATAGAAAGTAACAAAGAGTGTGGTTCTTAATGGCAACTATTGGAAGGCAATAATCTTAAACTTTTCCTATTAGCTGGCTGATTGCAGGACTTGTCTTCCGCTCAGGCTTAATTTGAAAAGTTGCGCGTGCAATTTATATCGGAAACTTATACAGAAGTTGATATCATTTTCTATCGAAGTCTGTGCGAGCTCCATCTCGCAGGACACACCGGTGTTCCGCGCGATGGGAAAATCACCACATCTGAGGAGTTATGGTCTATAGTACAGTACATATGTTCAAATCACTGTTGTCTATTGAAATATGTGCAGGAGCTCATTCGCTGCGGAATTGCTTCTAGAAAAGTGGATCTAAATTGTATATTAGCACATCAAAAAATACTAATGTTATTCATGAATTAAAACTAAGGATACACAAAAATTTAAAAAAAGATTCTGGAGCAGAAAAAATGGGTCGGTACATGGGCGAGTTGGTAGGTGGTGAGTTGGTATTATTTATTATTTAAAATTCTCACTGGAAATAGAGATATTATTACTACCACAATTATTGTGCGCTCCGGTACATGACTCATGCATTCATTTTGGCATAAACAACATTTAATCGACTCTTTTGTACCTTATCTGAGGAGGCCGGCCTCCTCGCCCCTCCTCCTCTGACAGGAGGGGTTGATTTGCGCTACAAATCGACAAAAGCCGTGTTCTTGATTCATTTATATTAGAGCTCTCTACAGTCGCGTAATTTTTTTTCAATAAATCTTAGCTCTCAACTTACGGATTCGAACCCAGGCTCCTTTCCGTAAGCGGTGTGTGATTTTGTTATTTTGTCAGTCATATGTGTTATAACTGTGTCACTGTGAGATTTCAACGCTCGACCGGTACGAGCGGTGTTTATAATATTGGTTCTAGCAGGAGAAATGCATTTACGCACCATCCAGCCGACCCAAGGGGGCCTGAAGTGTGTGTCGGGCGCAGGTCGTGAAACGATAGCTACTACAGACAAAAACCTGCATCCGTAGGTTGGACCTATTGGCATTTTGCTGCGGATGCGTGTCTGGGTGTGTTTTGCTTGTCTGCAAGGGCGGACATAGCAACTGCTACGGCTATCGCGTCGTCGGCGTCGTGCAGACGGTAACATTATTTAAGCTTTCTTGCTGCTGCTTGAATAATATTAAATAAGTTGATATTGGACGCCTTCATACGCACGTACGTTTCAGGACAAGTCAAAACACAGGTAACTTGATCTCGCGTTACTGTCAAGCTAGGAATTTTCAGGTTTGAATTAGTCTTCTCAATAATGTTTGTAGAGGTCTGTTAATAACTCTTCTCTCTACCGCCCCTGACCGTGTGCGCCCTCACGTATTATTTTCTTTCCAATCCTTCATGCTAAAAATAATATATAAAGATTTATTTATTGTTAATTATTTTACAAATGCAGGCACTTCTCCTCGAGTTGTGAAAGAGATGCCATATAGGTTGTACCTACTCAATAATATATACCTAGCAATAGTGCACTCCCCACTCACACTATTGCGTTCTAAACTGGCGGCAACTACATAGATCAACCCATCTTGTTTAACCCAATAATTACGGTCGTCTAAAATAAACCTAAATGTAATTCAGTGTCCAAGAAGTTTTACTAATTACGGTTTCCAAGTTGGGCCTAACTTTGCGGTGAGATTAATTTATTTATGTACCCAGAGCCACATAGCACCCGCAACAATTTACAAGTTTTAGTCGTGTCTCGACTGGAGCACGCGTGCACACCAGTACCACTATATCTGCGGATGTGCGTATCTACGGATACGCGCGCGCCGTAGGCGCACGCCTGAGCGCACCGGCGGCAACCTCGTGGCGATGCTGCACTAAGGCGAATATGATCGTATAGTAGTGCTGCTATATAAACAATTGGACAGTGTTGAATTCCAATTTGAATATGAAACTAAATTTTGAAATAAGGATTTATAATTTACTCAAAACGTGATTGCGATAATTCTTTTTCGTTATTTCATCCCATTGCGCAACGCAAAGAGAGGTTATGTTAATATTACTTCATCAATTGGATTTTTCCTGGAGATAAGGTTTACTACTGTTCCCGCCACAAAACGTATGATGTGAGTTGTTACAGCTCATGTAATGTTCTATTTACTAGTTCTACGTTAAGCAAACTCGACGTGTGATTATCATAGAGTTTTTAAACCTCTTAAAATAATGTCATAGGAGTAAATGCGCATGCGAAAAACATGAAGGCGAACTGTCGCCCGCGGGCGTGTACATTACCACAGGATGGCAGGTGCCTCGCCTTTCCCTTTCCGAACCAAAAAACCTGGTAGCGAGCTGTCAACTACGAGCGCCAACATTACCGCCTTTCAAAATACATGACTTTTAATATATATAGCGCGTCAAGCTTTCCGCTATTGTCATATCTAACGAGAGTGGATACGTATCTATTATGAATTGAATGCCTTGACGTTTCTAACGGAACAGTCATCGACGAGCGGTACGGAGATTAACTTCACGCGATTTCGCGTGACCGGTCTGGTAGTGTAGTTTCCAATCATGTCCAAAAATACGTGTGGTTGATTATGCTAGTGTTAGAGGGGAACACAACGGGATAATTACGACCTGTATGGTTGTGTTCTTGTCTCCGAGCCACACGGAGGATGGTCTTGTATGGTTCGGGTAATCTATTCTCAAACAACGTATGCGCCCACGACTCGTCGTCGTCACTGGACACTTGCCCTCAAATATTTCAACTTCTCCGTGATGCGTTTAGCAACTGGTATGGAGAAGTTGTTCCTGGTAACTGATTAAGGAACGGGCGTGTAGATGTTGTTCTGGGTAGCTCATTAGGGAACTGGCGTGTAGATGTTGTTCTGGGTAGCTCATTAGGGAACTGAGGTGATGATGCTGTTCTGGCTAGCTCATTAGGGAACTGGCGTGTAGATGTTGTTTTGGGTAGCTCATTAGGGAAATGAGGTTAAGATGTTGTTCTGGGTAGCTCATTAGGGTACTGGCGTGTAGATGTTGTTCTGGGTAGCTCATTAGGGAACTGAGGTGATGATGTTGTTCTGGGTAGCTCATTAGGGAACTGGCGTGTAGATGTTGTTCTGGGTAGCTCATTAGGGAACCGGCGTGTAGATGTTGTTCTGGGTAGCTCATTAGGGAACTGAGGTTATGAAGTTGTTCTGGGTGGCTCATTAGGGAACTGAGGTGATGATGTTGTTCTGGGTAGTTCATTAGGGAACTGGCGTGTAGATGTTGTTCTGGGTAGCTCATAAGGGGACTGAGGTGATGATGTTGTTCTGGGTAGTTCATTAGCGAACTGGCGTGTAGATGTTGTTCTGGGTAGCTCATTAGGGAACTGAGGTGAAGATGTTGTTCTGGGTAGCTCATTAGGGAACTGGCGTGTAGATGTTGTTCTGGGTAGCTCATTAGGGAACTGGCGTGTAGATGTTGGTCTGGGTAGCTCATTAGGGAACAGAGGTGAAGATGTTGTTCTGGGTAGCTCATTAGGGAACTGAGGTGAAGATGTTGTTCTGGGTAGCTCATTAGGGAACTGAGTTGATGATGTTGTTCTGGGTAGCTCATTAGGGAACTGGCGTGTAGATGTTGTTCTGGGTAGCTCATTAGGGAACTGAAGTGAAGATGTTGTTCTGGGTAGCTCATTAGGGAGCTGACGTGAAGATGTTGTACTGATTAACTCATTATGGAACTGGCGTGAAGCTATTGTTCTAGGTAGGTCATTCGGGAACTGGCGTGAAAATGTTGTTCTGATTAACTCATTGGGGAACCGGTGTGATTATGTGGATGTTAATGGGAGTCAGTAGTCGTAATAAGGCTCCGATTGCTCGTTTATCCCTTTATTCTATATAAAAATATTCCAGGTGCCTCCCATTCCTCTTCTCTCGAGATAGGTAACAATCACAACAGCACTTCGCTAATCAAATGCGTGTAGACAACGTCTGTCTGTATGTGTCCACACTAATGTGCTGAGAAACTGTGCGAAATGATGATTATTAACACGAGCCGCAGTAAAAGTAGTGCACGCTCGAAGTAACGCTGAGCTCTCCAGTCAAACAGCTCTCGTTGACTCGCATGTGCGGGTTTTATTTGAAGACGCGATTTATAACGAAATATCAACGCTCTGAGCTGCCCAGCGCTTTAATGCGCTGTGTGAATGGTTTTCAGTTATTAAAGTAATTGAGGAGTCGTCACCATCAGCATCTTGAACACTAGTCGTTGACCTGAAATCAAATAAGTGTTACTAGTTTTGTCTAAGATACAACAGATGGAATTTCAATAAATAAAATAAATAAATAGATTATTAATGTAGCAAAAAATTGTACAAGCAATAAAACTTATAAAATTTTACAAACAGGTGCACACTAAACTATCAGTTTCCGCGGTTGGCTCACTCGGAATATCTGTACAGAGCCGACCAGTGTTTTCTTTCGGCTTCATGATTTTTCACATTAAGTAGATAAAATGTGCTGCGATAAGTAATCAAAAATTGATGTCTTAATAATACAGATATTATGTAGATACACATACATATTACATACCAAGTGCACATGTTACACTTCATCACAAGACAACAAACATAGACCGTATGTGTGTGACTGTGTATATATTACATACCAAGTGCACATGTTATACGTCATCACAAGACAACAAACATAGACCGTATGTGTGTGTCTATGTATATATTACATACCAAGTGCACATATTACACGTCATCACAAGACAATAAACATAGACCGTATGTGTGTGTCTGTATATTATATGGTTTATTTTAAATTTTGTTTATAAAAACATAAATTGTTTGATATATTTTTTCCGTAGTTTCATTTCTGTAGCCAATTGTGTAATTGCGTTTTTAGCTCATTATAAGGCAAGTTATAAATATTAAATTGCTAGTTAGCGTAGTTGTGAAGTGACGGTCCCAGGCCGAGAGTACGATTATTACTTTTACAGTTTCACCAATGGGACATCATGAACTTCATGTTTCTCACGTGTTGGGGTGTTCTTGTGTGTTAGGTCTTCCGGTAGTAGACGTCTTTTAAGTAGAAGCGTGTGTACAAGGAGCGGCCTAACCGTCAGCAATTTAAATACTCGATATAGTTTAATTGTTGGATAAGGGTACGGTTTATAGTTAATAATTTTGAGTAACATGCGGTGAGCTCGTTCTAAGAGAACAAATCGAGACTTGCCTGCTCCACCCCAAGACGTTACACAATATCGTATAATTGCCTCTACTAGTGCTTTATATACTCTCATTAGGAATTTTATATAAATATTTATGTAAGAAATGTCTAAATTACTAAAGATATTACTTGAGCAGTGATTTCACGGGATTCCTCCGAAGTTCGTAGGTGGTGTAATTGTATAAAGCGACTAAATATGAGACGAGGTGGTATCGTTCGTAATAGGACTGATAGGCCTGTAGCACCACAAATACCCCATCGCATACACAATACATGTGACACGGTTTGAAACGGTTTCTACGGTTCACCTTTTTTTTTTATTTTATAAGGGGCTCTGCCGAGATGTGTCCATGTCGCATCATAGCGAAAATTATAAAGATAAAGACAAATGAAGCGCAGTGCCTAAAGTCAATTAACGTACGCACAAACAGCGCTTTCCGACGCAGAGTCGATCATATTCCTGTTATAATATCCGATATTATTACAAATATTATTTAAGCAAAAGTGACGTCTTCTAAATAGTTCGTTACGAACACATTCCTCAAGAGATGGACCTGGACCCGTCCTGGGCTAATGGCACTAAGGGGATCACATTGTAGAAGCTTACCTAATCTGCTCTTGTTGTCAGGTGACGGGCGTGGTGGGGCGCGCTGACGTGCTCGCGTGCGCGCTCTTCCTCTGCTCGCTGCTGCTGTACCACGGGTGAGTGAACAGCCAACTGGCGTCGCCGCATAAACAACAAACAAACCGCATCTGTTTGCTCCTCAAACTGGTGTCAGTCTAATGCCTACGTACGGTAATTAATAACTAAGCTCGTGTATTACATAACCGAGTGTAGCTGTGTTTGCGTGTGCCTACAGCGCGCACACACACACACACACACAGACACACACACACACACACACACACACACACACACACACACACTCACACACATACACACACGCACACACACACACATACATACACGAACACACACACACACACACACACATACACACGAACACACACACACATACACACACACACACATACATACACGAACACACACACACACAGACACACACAAACACACACACAGACACACAGACACACACACAAACGCGCACGATAGGTAAACTCGGCTAGTTCCGGTTTACGCGCGGCCCGGTAATATTGTTAGCGAGTCCCGTTGTTCGGGGGATATTACAGGAGTAACTTCGTTATGAACAAGAACGTTCGCCAAATTCTCAGATGTCGCTTCAAGTTACAACTTCTCGTACAGTTATATGTGTTTATACAACTCCGCATACAAGTCGTTGTCCGCCTGTCTCGAGAGACCCGCAGCCAGTGACGTTGCGACGCGCACGGGCGCGCAGCAGGGCCACGCTGTGGCTCGACTCCTCCACTCATGATTCATCTAATTGTTTACGAAATGGTCATAATTGGTCAGTATGTTTGGTTAATTAGTCAGCATTACCGCAATTTCTGTATGTTTTTTGGGTGTGCGCTGTTCTTTTCGAAAACCATCTAAGGAAATTTTACATCTTTCATTGTGGACGTAATTGGTCTTAATTGGTCCAGTATGTTTCGCTAATTGGTCAGCTTTACTGTACCACTGAATGCAAATTTTCTCATAAATTGGCACTACCTCTTACGTTGCAGATTTCCCCTCTGGATGTTTACCTTAAATCGGGTAAGTGTGAGCCAGAGTAAACTACAATCCGTGAAGATTTTCAGAATAGTGAAGAGTAGTCGAAAATTGTGAAAAATATGTAGAATTGCTAGGAAAATAGTGATTTACCGACGGAAACGGTGACGCCGTACATTCACAATAGCGTCTTCCTCAATATCATTTCTGTGTGTATTTCTACAATCCAATTTCCATAGTCATGATAGTGGGGCTCTGCCTTGTTGCAACATGCACCAGAGCATTACGTATGATAGACTTAGGTCATCGAATACATTCCTACCCGCTCAAAAGAAAGCCAATCTTTTTGAATGAGGATACAAACGAGTAGCCGGCTCAGTCTCGAGCGAGCTTCCAAGTCACACGTGCACAACGTACCATCACGGTAGAACAAGGCAGTCAATTTACGGTGGTATCATGATGTGATCGAGAGGTATCCCACTACCTCTCATAAAACATACGTTCAATACATATAAACCTAATTATGAACTAAGTAACAAGTAAAGCATCACTATTTTGACGACTGGCGGGCTCAGTTGGAAACGTGGCGGTTGGTGGTTGATAGGTTATGAATATTTATAGGTGTTGCTATAATAGAATTGTTGAATATGTATTTCTTTTTATTTATAAAAAATATTTAATATATATATCAGTTTTCGTCGTACCCGGAACACAAGTCCTGACGATACTTCGCTCGGGGCCCGGCTAACGTGCTGCGATAAGTCCCCAGACATTATTCAAAAAATTATAATATTATAGTAGTTATCTATTTACCTAATAACATAATCATTAGCATCCCTCGTCGGTCCACTGCTGGACATAAGCCACTTTTAATGAACGCAAAGACGGTATATCATATAATAATCGTAAGAATGTAATATTTCATTATAATCATCATTGCGCTCTCCTGCAGCGTTACAAATAGTAACTAAATAGTAACTAAATAGTAACTACCACCCGCCTACTTAAATGCTCTCTTTATGTGTACTAAAATTACCGCAAACGTCGTCGTAGACAATTTTAACCATAAATTATTCGTTTTACTAAAATAATCGATTACGATCATTTCATATCCATATGAGAGTAAATGAGCAGTCGAAGCCATTAGGTGACTACCGATGTCTATTGTTATCCGCATAAGCAGATCCGTTGTCTTCCCTCACCTCATTCCCCCTATGCACTATGGGCCAGTGGATACTTATAATTCGCAAGAAACGCCCTGCAGACGTCACCTTGCGACGGCTCAGGCACAGAGGTGCTTCCCCAAATTCCGTTTCGATCCAATTCAGCCGAATTACGCACACAAGTGATACTTGCCACGGCGTCGGTATCATGACATGAGCGGACACTTACAGAAACTAACTTATACAGAAAGGTATTGAACGTCTAATATAGGTAGCATATAATAAACGGAACAAAAGTAGTAAGTGCGGCGCTATGATGATAGATGGCGTATTAAATTTTATACGACCTGCGAGCTATCGAATACAGGACTATAGCAGTACGCAGTACGGGCAAGAGATGGCGCTTTCATTTCCAATATAATTGAAAATATTTGTAGTTATTACGTTTGTGTTCGATCTTTAAGACGGAGTAGGCGCCATTTAACTTTTTCCTACACTACGTTCCGACGCACGAGGTCCGTCTTGTGCTTAAAGTTACAGCGCAGTGACTATATTGGTGACGTAATTCGCTCTGTGGTGATGCGGAGTCGAGTTAGCCGGTCCGTCGCGCAACTGCGAGTAACGACAGGGGTCGTTCCTTAACCCTAAATAAATAATTTACTGTTATTGTGATTCAGTGTATGTACACGTTTATATTTACACTTATGCCTTGGGAGTTAATTAATTGTATATATGGTTCAAGTGAGCCAGATAATTGACGTATGATACGAGTAGTACCGGTCTTTCCATGCAGAAGTGCCAGAACTTCACTTTAGACGAGCCGGCGCCTCCGCGGAAATACCTCTCCCTAAATCGCTACAATGTTTAACGCTTTCAATAATTTTCCCCATCCTCGCCCTTGCTCCTTGCGCAAACGCGCCACCTCCTTTTGCTCTTTTGCCACCTCTTCTTGTAAAAGGGGTACAAACAGCGGCTTCTCCTCCTGATCTTTAGTCCCCTCCTCTTATAAGAGGGGTACAAAGAACCTCCTCGTATTAATTGGCTTCACTCAAGGTTTCTCGATCCATCACAGGCTACTGTGCCCCACCGCAACGACAAGGCTTGAAACATGGTGGGGTAGCCTTTTTTCTTACGTGGGAAAATGCATTTACGCGCTTTCACTGGCCCTGGATGTGGTCCAGTGGTGTGTGGGGATCGCGGCACATGATAGTGCCGAATACCCACAAAAACCGCGAGTGATACCGATACCCACAAAAGCCGCTTTTGGTGAGGTGCCCCGGAACAACAACTCATAAGAGCACATCGACGGCAAGTCAGTCCTCAAAGGGACTGACTCCACTTCCACAATGGTGTTGTCCCGCACTACAGGACCAGCCCACGTAATTTGGGACAGTACAATGATGCGAATGTGTCTACTATCGTGACTGTACCAAAAAGATAACTTGTGAGATTCAAAAAACCTGTTCGTAATGAATTATATCAGCAGTCGGTGGTACATTATGATATCCAACTGAAACAACAAACATGCAATTAGTGTATCCTAAATTTGATGGCGAGGGAAAATCTGCTTGCACTTGGCAAAGGCAGGCTGCTGTTGTGTGCTCCGTATCTGTAAATAATAAGTCGAAGCCGAGTACGAGTACAATAAATAAAACAAATCGTTTTTGGTCGGTTTTAATGATAAATTCGTGAGACTGTCACAATTTGAAGAAGGGAAGAAAGAAACTAAACGGAATTTTCGATGTTAATAAGCGGTACAAATTCCTCGCAATGAGTGTGCAATGGGCATAAAGCCAGTGACGTTGTATTGTTGAACCGCGCGCCCACGCTACACGCTACACGCTACACGCTACACGCTACACGCTACACGCCACACACTACACACTGCACACGCAAGTACGTCCAGTCGTTGTGTTTTGTGTGCGATAAGCATTTACGTGCTTCAAACAATCTGTTTTGAAATTTTGCGACCGGTGAACAGAACGAGCTGATGTCGGTGCATAGTGCGCGCTTGTATTTGATGTCTATATCGCTGTACACGTCCTCTTCTCTCGAGGATGTTCGTTATTGAACGCAAGTGAAGCATGTTTTACGAGCTAGTGAATGTCAAGTGTGGTGCACCTGGGATCAACTCTTTACTAACCCGCCCGGATGTTTCATCGGACCTCTAAAACGGCTCAACAGAGTATTAATTACGTTTCATCATCATCATTTGATCGGAAATGTTTCAGCACTTACAGAGTCAATATTTTTTGCTCCACGTGAACGAGAACTAATACGAACGTGAACGAGAACTAATACGAACGTGTGCCAAGATTCGAGTAATTGTTACAAGAGACTCAAGTTTGATGCAAGTATCACATTTGGACTGGGAGTGTTCGGACAAATGACGTGATTGGACACGACCGCTCGTAGGCCCACTACTATGCAACTCAACTACCCACATCCATGAACCCTTAAGGCAAATCCGTAGATGAGACCTTTTCTAAACGGTAATCAATATTATATTGCCTGTTGTTACATTTCCAGTTCCTCGGGGCGGCACCGCGTCTGGCTGAGTATGCTGCTGGCCACACTGAGCATGCTCGCCAAGGAGACAGGCTTCACGGTATTACTGCTCAACCTGAGCTTCGACTTGCACCGCAGCTGGAGTGTAATCAACAAGTGAGTTTATGTGAGAAGGGAAAATTGCTCAAGCCGATAGGAAGATCAGTCGAGACCTACAAGCTCCAAACACTGAAGAGTTATGTCTGTACCTGTAGCTACGGCCGCTGGTAGACGTTGTGTAACCAGGGAAAATAATTAACGAAGTACGAAAACACAGCCTTCCAGCCAGCTTCGTATGAGAAAAAGATACCACCTCGGTTGTACCTTTCCTTCCGGTGGTAGTGCTACAATAGTTATGAACATTGGCTGATTGAACAGATGGCTCCACCTCTCACTAGGTATTCTCGCTAATCTTCACAAACTGCTATTCCAGATGGCCGGTTAAGTCTCGGTGGAAAGCGGACGGTATATGGGGGCGGATGGTGCGCGGCTTCGCCGTACTCCTGCTGCTGGTTGCCGTGCGGCTTGCACTGCTGCAGGGCAGTCTGCCCGCCTTCTCGCCGCAGGACAACCCGCCAGCCTTCCATCCCTCATTTCCTGTCAGGTAAAAATCTGTTTTTATAGATTATGAAGTTGGTTGCTTATTGACGTGTGTCGTTCCCGCAATGGGCGAGCCGGGCCAAGTGTTAGTTGTTGGAGACCGCCATCGTCTTTGAGTCCTAACAAAACCTGTTATATTTTGTCTACTTAGTAATGGCTGATAATTGTGTATATATGAGAGACTGAAGCTGTAACATTATCCTTAGACGAACAGCAATAAACTGTTACAGAAACATCAACACATACATACCCTTGCTGTGATATTGGACTTACTTCCTGCTCCTCCTACTTTCTTCTGATTGCGTGCCCCAGTACAGTTTTAGATTTTTACCTCAGACTCCCTGTGATCATATCAATGTCAATAATCAAATATCATATCAATATATTATTAAAAATGCACAGCAGCTATCTGTCGACCGTAACACTGGTACATTCAATAACTCTAACCAACAATGTGTAGTTTAAAACTAACTGACGGATCGAATCACAGGCGCGGCAGTGCTACGCAGTGGCAATAATTTTTAAAGCGTATTCTTGTAACTTCCAGAGTGATGACGTTCTGCTACTTGGCCGCATTTAACTGGTGGCTGCTACTGTGCCCCTGGACGCTCAGCCACGACTGGCAGATGGGCTCCGTGCCGCTGGTGACCAGCCCCTGCGACTCGCGCAACCTGCTCACGTGCGCGGCCCTCATAGCGCTCCTGGCCATCTCCTATAGGTGTTTCATGGACTTGGAGGTGAGGTATTAAGATAAAGTATAAACAATGTTTACCAACTGGACGGCATGAATATGTAGGCCGACTTTTGCAGATAAAGTGTTGCTCAGCAGTTGTTGTTTTATCATTATCACGAAGAATTCCACTTCGCTGTTTGTCACATATACATAACTCAAGCCGGTCCGTCTTGAATGTGGAACGGATAAGAATTCATTGATAGCGTCTCTCATCTTCCGTCTTCTTACGGTTCGTGTTCGTAGCGCGCTTACTACGTCTTCACCAGCTTACTCCCTAAATATTGTACCGTTCGTAAATAAGTTTTACTTCAACATAAAGTATATGTATAATTTCAGCTTCAACGCCAGACGCCACTAGTGCTGGGCCTGCTGCTGCTGGTGATCCCCTACCTGCCCGCCTCCAACATGCTGCTCACAGTCGGTTTCGTCGTCGCAGAGAGGGTGCTCTACATCCCCAGGTACTACACATGACACTATTCGTTTAGATAACTCCCAGCAGACGGCAGGGTCTCGCGACATGCAGATGGCAGGGCGCAGTGCCGTAACTGGTATGCCGGTATGCCTGATGCCGCCTTAGTCCAGAGGTCGTGGGTGACAATATTTCAGTTGTCTAGTACCCGTAGTCTCGTCTCGTTGTATTCGAGTCCTTACGTGGACATGACTTGCCTAGCCCTATGCGAAGCACTAGCAATGGACTTGGCTGTTTAATTTCTCAGCCGTTCCATGATTCCAGTATTGACTGAGATGGACCTACACACCTTGCGCAAAGTCAATTGAACCGAGTAGAGTGGAGGTTGCTCTTTGTACCCCTCTTAAGAATTATATGGGACGGAAGAGCAGGAGTTGGAAGTGATTTTTCACACGAGGCGAGAATGGAAAGCCCACCCCTTTGCACTATCCCAAAGTTGGGGCGGTTTTCCCGTCGTGGGGGACAATTCCACAGTGGCGGTGGGGTCGGTCCCTTAGGGGACTGATTATCCCGAGGAGGCCTGATGATTTCTAGTTCCGTGACACCTCGCCAAAGGCGGTACAGATGGCACTAGTGTTGGTTTTAACAGGTATTCGATGGTGTAACGTGCGGTGAGCATCACATACTGCTGCAGCCCACGGCCGGTGATGGCGCGTAAATGCACTTCCCCACGTCAATAAAAGAAATCGAAGACTATTTTAATATTATAAAATACACTCCATCCACTTTAAATTGATTTTGTTCTCAATCTTTCGTGTTCGCATTTTTTACCTTCATGTACAATTTCATCCTTTAAAGAATGACTTTAATGGAATTGAAGTAATTTACAACATGTTCAAATGTATCAACAACAACGTATAACGTTTTGTTTTCGCCTTGACAAAAGATTTGTTATTGTGGTTTTAATAAAATCTTCGGACTGTGTGCATTCGCTGTGGCCGGGCACCAACCTCAAGCTGAAGTAATTTTTCAAAATTAATATAAAATGTTTAATTTAGTTTCTTTTAAGCTGCTCAGCGCATTGTTTATTGTTTCGAAGTCGGTCCGATTTATAACACTTACACTGGGATCCCTAAAGGGTGTTCAGAACTACTCCTGAATCAACTAACGAGCTCAGACAAGTTTCATATTTGTAGTCTTCACTTGGAAGCGTGCATGAGCACAAGCTTTTAAGTTCAACAATCAATAAGCATCATCCTGCTGTACATAAAACGTCAAGTTTTTAAATATTGTCTGTGTGTAAGTAAATAAAAGTACTGAACGACAAAAAATTTGAAATGTAGAATTTTCCTGAGTTCAACCTTAGCTGAGATTATGTTGCGTAGAGTCCGAAGCCGGAAGTAGTCTTCCGAGCACGCTGTATAGATTACAGCCTTACGCCTCCGGTGTGCCTGCGCAGTATCGGGTCGGTGTTGATTACGTCATACGGCGTGCAACTGCTGTGGCGTCGCGGCGGTGTGCGGCGCCTGCTGCTGCTGAGTGCGGCGGCGCTGGTGCTGGCCGGCGCCGCGCGGGCGCAGCTGAGGAACAGGGACTGGCGGACGAGAGAAACTTTGCTCAGGTACATTCATAACGTGGTAACTTATCACCAATCAATTTTATAAAGAGAATTAATCTAGTCTATATTTCGAAAGCAAATGAAACAAAAATTGACACTGCTTGTGTATTCATCTCAATATTTCCTATGTTACTTTTTTAGTATCGGTGTTTGAAGGCCTAAATTCACACAAATATATAATGGGTAGGTGGGGTGGGTACATTCAATAAATGTTTATGTGTGAAATTGTTCTTCAAGCTCACTGTGAATCAATGTAAATTTTAAACGGTTGTTTCATTTAAAACAATTTTTGTTTACAATATGGCGTCAGATGGGGAATCGGCGGCATCTCAATTTTGATTAATAACTCGCACTTGCAAAGTTCTTCAATGTATGATCTTCAATATTCTAAATAGAGCCATGCTAACGCATGTAACGCTCTATTTTGGTGTCTTAAGTTCACGCGAATGTTAGTCATTACAATAAAACTATTGTTATTTTATCGCGGTTTATTAAATTATTTGATCGGTATAGGTATGTTTCTACAAACCTTATGACTGTCAATAACACATTCATAGGGCAAACTAAAAGATCTCGCGTTAAAAACTCGCGTTAAAAAACACATAGCCGATATCAAACACCGACGAGTTACATAATCTGTCAAAGCGCAAATCCTCACTAGGGAACGCCGATTCCTTCCAAGGATGATCCATTAGGCTATTCAAAATAAAAAAAAACATCCAAATTCCAATACAGAAAATGGCTGGGTTCTTCCCTCTGCTTGGGACCCAGTGGTGAACATAATCAAATCAAAAAGTAAACATAACACCTCAAGACAGCAAGATATAATACGAGGTACTGTTTGCGTTAATCGGAAGAACTAAATTGTAATTCTTACGGTACTTTTAAAAACTTGGTACATCAGTACATCTGTCATCTCATTCTACCCGTGACCATGGTAGCTGTAAAGCTTCTGAAACGTCAGGCTAGATAAGTTATTAAATAAACCGCGATAAAATCCGTAAAAGTAGTATTACTAACGCTCTATTTGTTTATTCGTCGCCATAAAATTTAATTTTTCATTGAAGAAAGCTCTCTGTATTAGGTCTTAGTCTACCTGTAGTATCAGATTATCGTTAAAAAAATAGCCAGTAACTAATTACTCAGCGAAAAAATAGCCCCTAAACAATACGGAGTACCTACACCAATACCGGAGACGAACACGACTAGAATTACCGAAAGAAGAAACATCAGGGGAAATAACTAACGAGTTGGTGTCAAGCCGCGGGGAACGGTTCAATTAGCCGCTCAGTACATACACGCCAGCCACGCACGAACCGTACGTGCGCGCCCGTGCGGTCCGGTTGGAATGCGCTTCAACAAAGGCCCTATCTGAGGCACACAGTACTAGTAGTAGTTTGTTGTCGATAGTGCTTCAGTTCACCTCGCAAGTAAAGGTACTGCAAGTGCGAGGTCGTGTTGCAGGGCGGACCTGGCCGTGCTGCCGCACAACGCTAAGCTTCACTACAACTTCGCTAACTTCCTCAAGGACGCCGATCAACACGAAGCCGCCATCAAACATTACAAGGAGGCGTTAAAGTAAGTGCCCGCTGACGACGACAGCCGCTCGCGCTGGTCGCGTGTCTGCGGCATCGACAGCGGCAGGCTCGGAGTACTAACAACTGTTTACATGTGTGTTTTCATATATTCATACACACGTCAGTACGACGTTCTTCTACCTCAACCCACGCTCGCCCACTTAGGCATAGGCCTCCTCTTAGGATGTCCATTTCTCACGATTAGTTGCTTCACTCACTGATATATAATACAATATTCATTTTGTAAAGAAATATTTAATATTTTGTTTGTTTCTTTGCTTGCATTTAACGCATTAACGCCCAAAATGAAACTGCAGTATATTTTTCTATTGTTTTTCTATTTATTAGTCCACAAGGGATAAAATATGCTAAATAAGAAGATATAATGAAAAGATATATTTACATATCAAGTTTTAGGGGTGTACTCAGCCCCGCGTACAATGGGCGCTTTAGGAGTGAAATTGTTTGAAACAAGGTCGTTCAACACATAGCGTTTACAATAAAACTACTTCTATTGTAAAAGATTATACAATATTTTCTAAAACATTCTAGATCACAATAAAAACTTCGATTATGTAATTAACGGTGTGAAAAATATCAAAGTAAATCCTTAAATCAATTGCAACTAACTAGCTGTGGGCAGCTGCCCACACACGTTCTTCTGTCATAAACTGAATTATTTATCACTAGGTTCCGTCCCGGCTTCGCACGGATATTTCACGAATTCATTGATTCTCAAAAAAGTGTTAAATATGAACTTTAATTTCGGCCTCGTAAACATTAGGAGGCCTAAGCAATGAAAACAAAATCAAATTTATGTGCACCTTACAATGACAACAAAATTAAACTTATGACAGAAGAATTTCTGTATTGTTTCCCCTAAGTAACAAGCATTTTAGTTCTTTTATGAGAAAATAATGTAACTGTGTATGTTCGTTCCATTTCCTCACTTTTTTGTTAATAATACTGTATTATTTTCAAAACAAAATAAATGGTGAAGAGAGATATTAAAGATTTATCTAAATTTTAACCAATGAACTGATGTTTCCAGACTATGGCCGAGCTACGCCAGCGCTCACAATAACCTCGGCACGCTCGTGGTCGCGTCCGGCCGTGCCGAGCATCACTTCCTGCAGGCGCTCCGGTACAACCGGGAGCACGTGAACGCACACTACAACCTCGCCAAGCTGTACAGGTGAGAGGCCAGCGAACGTTCGCGGTCGTGTCCGGCCGCGCCCAGCATCACTCAGAGCACAATTGTGGAAAATGTATATAAAGTTTATTTATTTATTCAATTGTTAAAATGAATTTCCCTCAAGAGGTGACAATATATCCAATCAACTAGATGATACAAGAGTTTGACTGGCGTGCTTCCGATTCGTATTGATAAGTTCAGGACTCATAACCCATGTTTTTGTACCTCGGTGAGGTCGTGATCCAATCTGCATTATGTGCTAATTCTCCTGATAACTTTTTCGCCTATTCTCTTGAATTAAAATTTCCACTGATTACACACTTTCTTCTGTAACAGCCATTGCCATTGAATTTTCTTTATTTTACATATATTATTTTTACTATATATATACATATAATTAATTAAAAAAGATACAGCATTCTATGGATGAAATTTATGATTTTCTAATAACGTACTGAAATATTTGATATTATGAGTATGTTTCCAGGAAGAGAAATCGTATACCAGAGTCATTAGCGATGCTGGAGCGATGCATATCCCTAGAGCCGCGCTTCCTACCAGCTCATCTGGAACTGCTGCACATTCTTCCCGAAGAGAAGAAGAGAGACACGCTCGACAGAGTGCTGGAGCTGGCGCCTGACAACTGGGAACATCATTATTTGTACGGCAATTGGCTCAGCAGCAGAGGTGGGGCTCGCTCATTGGTAATATGGTGGTAGTGCTCGCTGCATATTATACCAGCGGCTGTAGATTCCAAGAGCGCCCATCTCAATTTATTTCTATAATAAATTCATAATTATTCATGTTTTTCTTACCTGAGGAAAGATTTTATGCGACATCGGCATAATCAGGGTGAGTGACGAACCAGTATTGAGATTCTGAACTACCCAATGGGAGAACACTACTCCACCAAAACTTCACTGAAGTTTCTGCTGCTCACGGTTCTGTTGTCAACAGGGTCACACCTCCGCGACGGGCCCACGCCCATACGAGTCGTCTGGTTCGATCATCTGACGACCTCCGCCAACGTTGGCACTATGATAGGTGTCCAATCAATCCCTCGTGCGAATTAAGAAACAAATGGGAGACACTTATATCTTCTCCTACGTTCTCCCAACTGTCGACGATGAAAGAGTGTAGTTTCCACAAAATTCTTTCTGACCTCTTTTTGATATATTAGTATCTCACAAAAGGACGCCGTAGCTCCCCAGAACCTTTTTTATCAGACATGGCTCACCACACTTTTCACCGCTGCTACTCCTGTGTCCAGGATCCTCCAGGATCGACAGCAGCCGCCGCTTGTAACCTTCTGATATGATCGCAGGGAGTCCGAGGGAATGCTAAAAACTACCTTGGGATCAGCAACGAAGTTATTTTTTTTAAGAAAATTTAAGGAGTAGGAAGTGTTTCCACTCTACCATATTTAGGAGCTGAACAAGGATCTCAGAACGCCTCCTAACGACCTTCGTCGTAGTTCTTTCAAGTGCGAGGTCCATCCTCCGTCGAGGGAGAGCCTCAGATTGGACTTACGGAGAGCCCTGGTTCCAGGCCATCTTCTACATGAAGTACAAAATGTGGTTACTAGGCGCTCATATGTCTTTCCCGTCGCGTTCAACTACAGCACATGTCGAACCCTGACGTGGAACCTGACCTTCGGAAATATGCCCAATCGTAGACAGCCGTCGAAAGGCTCTCGAAGCTTGTCACCCCGAGGTGCTTTAGGTTATTTACGGTTGCCCTAGAATCAAAACATTTGACGACATGTAAGTGTTTGTCGTCAATTTCAGCCTGATCCTTCCAGGTGTTCCCGGGAGAAGGGTATTGACGGACGTTCAGACGCAGAGACAATAGTCGTACCTCACGTCGGTACGCAGCCAACGCTGTGTGAGACGCGGGTCTGAATTGCATTTGGCGGGTATATTTTGTAAAAAGCTGAATTACGCCTTGTACGAGATACTCAAAGAAAATTTCTTGTCAAACGATGTCCACTGTAACCAGATTTTTTTACCAAACCTAAACCTGGTAGCCTCGAATGTGTAACACAATTTTTTACCAAACCTAAACCTGGTAGCCTCGAATGTGTAACACAATTTTTTACCAAACCTAAACCTGGTAGCCTCGAATGTGTAACACATTTTTTTTTCGCCGACTGGTAATTTTCTGTACCGTATTATATGTATAATATGAACTATAAGAGTTATAATTAAGTAAGGTCTGAATAGGTGCCAGAGTACCGATACGAAATGTTATTGCTGTGTACAAGCCCTTGAAATATATGTAAAAAATACAAGTAAACAAATTTAAATTTACCTATGGTACCTAATTTTCCTGTCTCCTAATGCCTGTTCATTGCTGTGGGTGTAATATCGCAACCGCACCACGGTCAGGTCTGCGGCCGCTAGCGCTCGCACACTACAGCTCCGCGCTGCGCGAGTCGCGAGTGGAGGGCGGGCGCGGCGCGCTACCGGCGCTGCGGGCCGCGGCGCTGCTGCTGCGGGCAGCCGGCCAGCGCGCCAGACTGCTACAAGTGCTCACTAGGTTCTTTTACACTATATTTTACTCGGGATGGCTGATAGCCATTATTCCCTTCAAATAAGTAAGAAATATATAACTGTTTATTTCTGACCAGATCACTGTTTAACTGCATAGAGTATAGTTATGTGATCTTTCTTTCTTGCAAAATACTTAAAGAGAAATGTGATTGTCTACCAAAATACAGTCCTCGATGACCTCGTGGAACTTGTTTCTCATACCATATTCAAAAACAGGCCCTGGATATTCAGCAAGATTTTCGCCAGCCATGCAAAGCTGCGACTGCGCGTGAAATTGACTTCATCCGGCACGCCCTCCCCCTGTCCAGGCTTGACTCCGTCGGATTACAAAGTATGGCATGCTTGGATTAGCAGGCCTGCTCAAAACCTTATTCCAGTTGGGGTCACTTAAGGCATACCTGATCAAAACGGCCGCCGGTATATTCAAGACCTGTATTTTAAATCGCGGGGCTCGTTTTGAATAAACGTTTATAACATAAGAAATCACGATTTGCTAAGTACATTTATGGACTCCAACAAAATTACTTGAATTTAGAATATACTAGAAGCAGTATCGTAAAATATATACCTAAGGCATACAATAGCTGTTGCGAAGCTACCGAGTTAGATAGCATATAGAAAACTGTAACATAAATGAGTCCCGTAAAAGCAAGGCTACAGAGGTAACGAGGTAGTCGGCACAACAGAATCTTCGCACAGACACACGCCCACAGGGTAACATTTAGTCTAATCGTTTTCGTCAGTATATTTATTCAGGTATTGACACAGTCCTTTCTTCAAATTTACATTTTTTTGTAAATCAATGGATACAACTAAACAATGTTTACATTGCATTGATAGGATTGTTTTTACCATTTAATCGATTTCAGTGACTCGTTGTGTATTGCACCGCTGAGTATGGTGTATCGTTGTACAGATGGCAAAGCGAGGGCGGCGGTGCAGCGGGCTGGCGGCGGCGGCGCGCGGCCGAGGCGGCGTGGCGGCTGCGCAGCGAGCTGGCAGGCCGCGCCGCCAGGTACGCGAGGGCTCCCCGGGTGAGTGTGTAACTGGGCGCTGGCGCCCGACACGTCCGCATCGCCAGCATCACTCACCACCACGATACGGTCTTCCACTTACATGATTAATGAAAAACCACACGAAATATGAAAGCATAGTCGTCGTCGCCGCTGACTAATCCAACTTCAACAAAGAGTGATGCTGTGTTATGTATTATTCTCACAAACATTTACCCTGAATTTCAGATGACATCCACGTGCCTAGACCACAAGCAACTAGAAGTATCCCCGCGAAGAAACAAGAACTCGGAGAGAGGCACAACAGCGATACCCCGCGACATATTACCGCTCATAGACAAAGTGAAAACTTGCCGAGAAAATTCCCATAAAAAGAGTGTATCCATCTCGACTCAGTACAAACCGAACCACAACAAGTCCGACAGTGGACTGAAGCAGAAGAGCTGTCCCCTCCACAAGAAGAAGGAAATCAAAGATCCAGAATTCACACCGTTCATGCCTGAACACTTCACGAAGAGTTTTTAAATTGGTTCAAAACAAATCGCCCTCAAGTTCTTGCGGCTGGTAATGGATTAAACTGCGTTAGCGAATTGTTTAACCTTCATTACATGTTGTCGCACAAAACGAGGAGTGACGCCATTTGTAAGAAATGACACAGCGCAACAGGCCCAACTGCATTATAAATTGTCACCATATTGTAAAACTTGAATAAAATAGTCTCGTAATTAAGTTGCTTAACCTAACGTAGTTTGTTGGAAGTGAAATGTTTGTATTCTACACTCTACACGGTACAATAGCGCCAGAGCACACCTTGTATGGGCCGTCAACATTGATAAAAAAGCGCTTAGAGGATTTTCTGTGTTATTAGAACTTCGTCATGAGTTATCCATCATAGTACCAAGACACCTGTGTCTGAACTGCTCTGTTGGCGGTGGACGTCGTCTGCCCGCTGACGATGATGCTGATGAATATCACAAATCCTAACCTAACCTAACCTAACCTAACGTAGTTTGTTGGAAGTGAAATGTTTGTATTCTACACTCTACACGGTACAATAGCGCCAGAGCACACCTTGTATGGGCCGTCAACATTGATAAAAAGGCGCTTAGAGGATTTTCTGTGTTATTAGAACTTCGTCATGAGTTATCCATCATAGTACCAACACACCTGTGTCTGAACTGCTCTGTTGGCGGTGGACGTCGTCTGGCCGCTGACGATGATGCTGATGAATATCACAAATCCATGAATTATTAATAAAATAATTTATTATTGTATTGTATATACCTATATATTGTGTTGAATGGCACTCTGGTTAGAAAAAAGAACTGCAGTATCTTCCTAGCGTGTTCGTTAGGTCTCAGCGACGAGCGTAAACTAGACGACCTAGGCGATAAAATTAAGTGTATAAGATCACTTCAAATGGCCTAACTAAGTAGAGAGTCCTTGGTGCAGAAGGCTATAAGACCCGCCTACTGTAATCACGCCAACTATATCCACGCTATCCATTATGAGGATTTCACATTTTATAGTCTCATTTCAATGAACTTGGATGAAAATAACTAAACACTAAATTCTTCGCCCATTTTTTTGGAACTCGTGTGCGCTGCTGACTGTGTGGATACTCAAATCTCTCTATCGATTAACCTAAGAGTGAGCAATTTCATTCGTGTTTAGTACCTACCTACATTCCTTACATCTTAACATTTTAATTTTCTCAGTATATTGAAATTTAAACTAAAAAAAAGAGTTGTATCATAAATAAACACTGTATTTTGTCATTTATATATAAAAAGTGGCCAAAATTTGATAGTTACTATCACATGTAAATATATTTGTAAATACAATAGTAATAAGTTTGTACTCGACAAATAGAATTAATAAATGTAAAAGGACATCGACATTAATGAAGCATTTTTGGTTACTCATACAATATCGGGACCGGAGCTAGGAACCTGGCTCGAGGGGTTGTCTGCCACCATTATTCTTACAAAAGAGAAGTGACTTTATATCATAGGTGCATATCATATTAGATATAAAACGCATCGCTGACCGAATAAGGCCGTACTAACAATGACAGAGGGGAATATATTTATTATATTACACTGCACATGTTCACACTGCACATGTTCACACTGCACATGTTCACGCTGCACATGTTCACGCTGTACACGTTCACACTGCACATGTTCACACTGCACATGTTCTCGCTTCACATGTTCACACTGCACGTGTTCACACTGCACATGTTCTCGCTGCACATGTTCACACTGCACATGTTCACACTGCACATGTTCACGCAGCACATGTTCACGCTGCACATGTTCACGCTCTACACGTTTACACTGCACATGTTCACACTGCACATGTTCACGCTGTACACGTTCACACTGCACACGTTCACACTGCACACGTTCACACTGTGCACGTTCACACTACACACGTTCACACTGCACACGTTCACACTGCACACGTTCACACTGCACACGTTCACACTGCGCACGTTCACACTGCACACGTTCACACTGCACATGTTCGCACTGTACCGGAGCCCCGCTACTCTTATACAGCGCGACCATTATGTATGTTCAGCAGACAACCGCCGTCAGTGGATACAGGCTAAAGCTGACTGCGGCTGTATGCGCGCGTCTGTGTGTGTGTGTGTGTGTGTGTGTGTGTGTGTGTGTGTGTGTGTGCGCGCGTGTGTATGTGTGTTTATGTGTGTGTATGTACCGAAGCCGCCTACAGAACAGATATGGCGCGGCCTTCTCGTCGTCTGATGTAATGTCTCTGTTCTAGCGTTTGACCTGCATGTCCTGGTGCATGTTTTGTTACGAAGGAATTAACAGCAAACTCGACGTGTAAATACTACGCAGCTGTTCCATGTTTGTTCAAATCGTATTCCCATTGATGTGAAGACCCACGAACGCTTTACTTGCGATTAAATAATTTTTTTAATAAAACACAATATTGAACTTTATACTGCCGTTCTTATTATAATCCTCTTTAAAATTTATTTAACGGTGAAGATCACTCATAGTCCCTTTCACATTGGATAGAGGAGAAATAGTAGGAAGCTAAATAGTAAATGCCTACGCCGCCTAGAAGCAGACATGGACAAGGCCACAGGTCTTGCAGCTGTTGGCCCACGAGGCACGACCCACCTCTCACCCCTCAGCGGCCACATGTTGCTTGCAGCGCCCACATCGGGGAGATTTAATTTACTCATTAAATTTCTGCTAATTATTAAAGTTCATAGAATACAAACTACACCAATAACATAAATTTCAATATCCTAGAAATGCTAGTGGGTATAACCTATAAAACAAACTTCGAGAGTAAACTATGGCATATCCAAACTTTCTCCGTCCAAGGTCTACCGAACGTGCAAATATTTAATGACAGAAATAGCAATTTGATCGTAATTACAAGTTGGTGCCGTGAAAACGCGTTGGTCAACAGACTACAATGCGCCAGCCACACTGCACTTGGCGCAATGTTCATTACTGTTGGAGGAGTGGCGACACCAGTACTTTTGTTGTGCACTATTTAATGTTATAGTTAAATAGTTGTGGGCAAACCTTAATGAAACCAGAGGTCAGCTTCACAGTTCCATCACGAACTTTCTGAATTACGTCATAAATCAAAAAAGACCTCGTTGATAGGACTAAAATGTCAAAACGCCGGCATACTACTGCTGACCTCCTCGTATCGAAACCAAGAAGTCGGTTTAAAATCAAGATGGAATCCGGAAGAAATCAAAGTTCAAATAGTCATCATCGCATGGCACCGAGCTGATGTGACTGACCGATGCTGATGAAAGGTGCATCTCTCATAACACTGAGCTGATGATGGCAGGTGCAGCTCTCATATCGCTGAGCTGATGGTGCAAGGGGCAGCTCTCATTTCACTGAGCTGATGATGGCAGGTGCAGCTCTCATATCGCTGAGCTGATGGTGCAAGGGGCAGCTCTCATGTCACTGAGCTGATGATGAAAAGTGCAGCTCTCATGTCACTGAGTTGATGATGAAACGTGCAGTTATCATGTCTCTGAGCTGATTATGAAAGGTGCAGCTCGCATTTCGCTGAACTGATGATGAAACGTGCAGCTATCATGTCTCTGTGATGATGATGAAAGGTGCAGCTCTCATTTCGCTGAACTGATGATGAAACGTGCAGCTATCATGTCTCTGAACTGATGATGAATGTTAGCCCAGTCCTGTGGTAGGTACCGTAGGGACTTGTGCCACAGGTACTAACAACGGAAATATGTTTAGTAAAACTATTAACGATCTCGACGTTTCAGAAGCTTCGGGTATTTTTAATGACTTACGTATATCATCTCAGTCCACCCGTGATCATGGTAGCTTCTGAAACGTCAGGATCGTAAAATATTTAATAAGCCGCGATAAAATCCGTTAAAGTAATTTGAATATATTTATAAATCTAAGAAATTTTATATATTCAAGATTTCTAGTATAGAAATGCACATAATACATAGGTAAGCTTCTGTGACCTGGCCGTGATTCGAACCCGGGACCTCCGGCGTTACACGAGGAGTAACCGCCACGCTACGAACTGAGCCAGCCGATCGTCAAACGCAATGCTCACTTTTGTTATTAAAAAAAATCTGACGAAAGTCGCGTGGTTGATATATTGCGTGTACCTCACAAATAAACAATTATCCTGAAACTGTTTACTTGTGACCTACTTTTATCTTTCGTTAACCTTTAGGCCTTCACAAAAAAGTAGTTTAATTAAATGATTTAGTTTCTAAAGTGGCGGGCATGACTTCGTGAGTCAAAGACAAACAATCGTTGCATCACCTGCGGCCCGGTCAAGGCTCAAATCTCGGAGCCGCCTCATCGCGCAGCATTGCCCGCCGCGCGCCGCCCGCCGCCGTGCAGCGAGCGCTGCTTCTTATTCCGTTGACACAGGAGAACGAGCCACGACTATGATGATGAGGCGCTCACGAGTCGTCTACGTAGCGAGATGTCCCCTTGTAATAAAGCGGAGAGTGCAAACATAATGGGTATTCGATATGGGCGGTCGTCGAGCCCAGCGGTGGGCCAGTGCCTAGCGTTGAGTTTACGGACCGATCATTACGATGACGATAGAAATTCTATTCCCTTATAGCAATTTAATACAATCGAGTGGATTTCTCAGTACCGGTACACACATTTTTAACAATCAAGTTTCACTTCCAGCTCTATTTATATCATCTCTTCTGACTTTGAACCCTTTCACAGCACAGCACTGAACATTTACGTCATCGATCGTTACAGATGTAATGACGTGTAGCGGATGTGTGGTGCTACCGCGGCGTCGCAGCAGGATCGTACCGCGGCGCGCGGCGCCCGGCGCGACGACGGTGCAGTACCGCTGGTTCACGTTACGTTACGTTTCCTTTAGTTGCTAAGTTTACAATAGCATGGATTAACTCCCATTCTATTATAAACTTTTACTTCCATTTTGTAAAGTTTATAACACCAATTAAGGTTTAAAAATCGCCGTGTTGCTCTACCAGTTGCTGAATGTTTGTTATATACCTATAAGTGTTGATGCTTTACGCCAATATGACATGGAGGGCTGTGTGACTATCCTACGAGATGGACTCTACGTGAGGAGTATTACGTGTCTGATGGCAAGCTATAGTACCTCACTAAGGTACACACCCAAGGTGTCCTCAGCTCGTGGCCTTCGGGGCCGTACTGGATACTGTATGTGTCTAACACGGGCAACAACTGTCATAACTATCATCACAACACAGACCATGTAAATATCTTGACAGATGTGCAGCACCTCCCTTTTTATAATGTTAAGTATATTAAGTTTATTGAGGAACAGCGATATATCGCAATAAAATTAATGATGACCTGGATAAAATTTATGTCTGCGCTAAATCCAATGCCTTGCTTTTGAATCCCAACAAAACTAAATATATAGTACTTGGTACTCCAAAGCAGGTAAACAGGATTAAAAGCATTGATCCATTAATCGTTATTAATGCTCAAAGATTTGAGCCTCCTCAAATCTTTGGGCATTAATCATCAGAAGCACGCAACTTAGGTCTACTTATAGATGAAAACCTGCGATTTGAGAAACATGTATCAAAAGTGGCTGGTAACTGTTTCTACAGATTGAAAGCTTTATATCGTATTGGAAACTCTCTAAGTCAAGAGCTCCGCATTCGATTATGTGAGGCATTAGTACTCTCACAGTTCAGTTATGTTGATGCAATAATAGGACCACGACTATTACAACGTACAAAAAAATGCACATAGCGTGTGAAAATGCCTGCGCACGTTACTGCTTTCAAATACCGCGAAGTCATGTAACTCCTTTCTTAAACCAAGCTTATATATTGGGAATGGAGAACCGAATGCGACTGCATCTAGCCACCATGCTATTTGGGATAGTTAAGCACGGTGTGCCAACTTATCTCTTTCAGAGATTGGACTGGACAAGAGACATTAGCACAACACATCGCACGAGATCTGCGCATTACACATTATACACGTGTGCTCACCGTACAGCTGCATTCAGGGGCAGCTTTAAATATGCAGCTTCCAAGTGTTGGAATAATCTTCCGCCTCCATTGCGCGATATTTCTTCTAAACCAACGTTTAAACGACATTACAAAAAGTTTTACAATTTTTTTTTAATTTTATTTTTAATTAGTATTATTTTAATTTTACAAATGCTCCGCCACGAATTCATTAGTTACAGTTTTACCCAATAATCCGTTACGAAGTATCAGACATCATTCACATTGTTCACTATGCGATTGTATTGTGTATACGTACACACATATTACGTGTTTGTATGTCTATGTATGTATATTATTTGCATGTGTATATACATACTTATGTGTGTATATATGTATATAAATACACAAATAGATACAAATAATACTGTTGCCAGAGGGGAAAAAGATAAAAAAATTGGTGAAGTTGAAAATCAATGTCAGAACCTTAGTTCTGATTTATGCTGAGATCTCGCCACTTTGTAAGTTGTCAGTCTTTTTTCTTTATCTAAGTGTTTTTTATTGTGTTTCTTTTGCAAATCAAGTATGTTTTGTAATTTTTATACAATAATTCTTGATTTTTCCACCATGTTTCTCTTCACTTATTTGTTTCGTATGTCACCTACGAATAAAGTTATTTTGCTGTGAAACACAACTGTGACCCGATGACCTTACAAAGAGACACGTTAAACTCTCACTAAGAACATATTGTTCAGTAGTTTTCTTTTTTGTTTTTGTAAAATCTATACCTATAAAAAGTAGCCTTGTAATATAAATGAAACATAGAAAACAAATTTACGAGTTTTCTCATATATTATTTGACACCGACAAGCAAACATAAGCTAGAAGTCCCGTAATTATGTGGTTCAGTTGGTTTACAAAAAAAAAATCTATTCCCCGTCAATACATTAATTATCTATAAAAATTGTAATTATATAGCTTTGAGATTTCTTTCGACTAGCTTTTGAATTTTAAATGATACGCTGGGCTTAAAGAGCATCAACAAGTGTTTATTTATTGAATTTAATTTAGATTTATCATGTTTAGCATATTGCTCTGATAATTATCTATATAGATTTTTGACATTTGTTTTGTATATAGTTTAAATTTTAAACTGATATTTTTATAATGATTGTAATTGGTTAATAAATTATTTGCACAGTATATTACTAAGCTATATTGTAATGAAAAAGACACGGAAGCCGAATTGTATCTGTGCGCACGTCTCTTTGGACCAAAGGACCCAACCTTGACATAGACTATTCTATAATGTCAGGACGCACTTTGACGGCGCCCGCAGTAATTTAGTACATCGATACTGATATAAACACGAAAATATGGTCCGA
>JAFELO010001180.1:36902-77576 GCA_017140195.1 Eumaeus atala | reverse complement strand
CCTATCATGTGATAACACTCCTCTGTTTATACGGAGATGGGGCATGGGACAACGTTTTGGAACACGTTTTACGTATTGACTCCAATTTCGTATTCAGCGGACGTCAACTGTCAGGAAAATATTTCAAGACCTTCAAATAGTAGATGTAAATAGTAATTCGTTCGAAGATTATAAAGTTTTTAGACTGACACAAATAGAAACTTAGTTCCTGATATGTATTTAGCTTTAACTTCTGTCCCACTTCTGACACCATGTATATGTGTTGATGCGTTACGTCAGGATGACATATGACACCCTAAGAGTTGGACTCCGGGCGAGGAGTATTACGTGTACGATAGCAAGCTATAACACATCTCTGAGGTACACACACGAGGTGTCCTCATCCCGTAGCCTTCGGGGCCGTACTGGATATTGCATATGTCTAACACAGGCATTAGCTGCCATAGCTATCATCATAATACAGACTATGTAAATATCTTGACCGATAAGCAACGCCTCCACAACATGTTTCAAGCTGTGTCATGACCGTGGGGCTCAGCAGATTGTGGTAAACCTAGGCGATGCTCCTTAAGTCCGTCGGTCTCATAAGAAGAGGCGTCAGACGCTCTTTTGCCGCCTCTTATAAGAAGAGGGTATAAAAGAACAACGGACGAGGACGAAAACCTCTCCCCATTGTACCGTCCCAAAGTTGATAAGGTTGTTTTGTGGTGCGACACTGTGGCGAGGAATTACTAGCCATTGGGGCGGCTTGATGGATATGTAGTTCTGGAGCACCTCACCAAAGGCGGCACTGATGGCACTCGCGGTAGTTTTTGTGGATATTCCGCACTATAATGTATCGGGAGCCCCACACACCACTGGACCCCACCCAGGGCCGGTAAAGGCGCATCGATGCGTTTCCTCGCGTCAAGAAAAAAAGCTTAAGGTTGATGAATCCGAGTCCCCAGCGAGTAGCCGAAAGAGTTGGCTCCATGTATGTGCACCATGAGCGAGACGTGTTTATGCTCCTTTGTTTGACATTTTATATTAAATTTACAAATAAATAAGGTATTTTGACTTTTCGGGCATATTGCAATCTTGGCATCCGAAAAATACTGAAGATGACGTTGTGAACCCCTGCCAGCCCTGAGGAGTTTTGAACTTTCTACAGTTTATTTTTATTACTACTGCACACTCTCTTTTTTCGTTTTAGCGGGGAATTGCGTCTACTGCCGCCGGCCCTGGGCGCGACCCGATGGGGTGTGTGGGACTGGCGGCTGAACCGATTGCCCACTAGCACCCCGCGGGTGCCATCGGCCGCTGAAGTTCTACTGCATGCACACTGGCCATAAACGTACCTACATACATACATGTTCGCAATATAAATAATATGATAATACGAGATATTATAAAATTATTGTACTTTAAATACTATGATTGGCAATGCCCCGAATTTTTTGATCAATATACACTAGATTGGGAAGAAAACCATTCAGCAACCGTCAATATTTCTAGTTATACGGAACCGCAGGATTATGAAGATGATTGTGAATTGTTGTCAAACCACAAGTGCGTGTGTAGTGGAAAAATTATAGGCTGTTCTCAAAGCCATTGGTGTGTTCGTTGGCTTGGTAATGGGGTTTGTGCCGATGATAGACGATATTATAAAAGTAAATTATCGGGATTCAAAATGACGTAATGGATTATTAGATTTTGCTGAAGAAAAAACCCGATTGAAACAAACAATTTACCAGATGTAATAGCCTATAACATCTGTATCAAAGTGTCCTTTATTCAATTTATTTAATTATTTTAATGCCTATATTATTTAAAAAAATATGAGTTTTTTTTTAATATTCAAAACTTAACTCTTATCCTCAATTTATGGCGTTCTTTTATTTGGCTATTTGGGAACCAAATATTTTTAGTTTTTTTTTAATACCCAATCTTTAACTGTACCCAATTTCAAATTTATTAATTTGCGCAATTCTTTAAAAATGGGATGAGAATTGTTTTCCTCGTGTCATTTAGTTACAGGCTAGTCATATGATGTGTATTAATGGAACATGTACCTAACTTGTATTCGCACCGAAAAATGTTCACGGCTATAGTGGTGAACAACTTCTTACAAGAAATTACATTGTATGTTACGAACCAAAAAAAACATTCAACATTTAAAATGTTTATACGTGCTTTTATATATCAGAAGGTAGGACTAACTCGAAGGTAGTCAGAGAATTAATATATCGTACGAGCGTGCTCTTATCAAACTCCTTGTTTTCTCTAAAAAAAAGTGGGGAAGTTATAAACGCTTTCTTTCAGTGACCCGGGCGCGTTGACAGCGAGCGAACGCTACGATATTTGCCCACGGACGGTATAAGACGCCGCGCGCGCTGTACAAACAGTGAAAGGTCCCCCAAGTATATAACAAAAACATCGGCGCTTGGCTCAGTACGAAATGAGACTCGCCATCTTGCTGGCTTTCGTCGCGCTCGCGGCCGCGGAGCTCTCGGACGAGCCGTGGGTCGAGGAGGAAGACTTGGAGGAGCATTACAATGACTACGAGGAGCGCGAGAGGAGCAAACGCGAGGCGAATGTGTCTGGGCCGCTGGAGGAACGCCGCGGGGTGAGGCGGTGTGAGGAAAGGCGCAGGAAACGGGAGGACGTGAGGAGTCCCAGGCAGGTGCACCAATACGAGGTGCACGAGGCCTTCGACGACGGCGCCGCGCCGTCTCCCCCGTACGAGGAGATGCTGGCAGCCAGTGCGGAGCACTACCACAGGGTGCACCCCGCGCCCGGACCCAGGGCCAGGTACCTGAGCCCTGAGGTGAACGCCGGCCCTCTCACGTTCGGTGTCCATCCTGATCCTATTCAAATCGTTCCCGCACCTATCGTCACCTCAGCTCAATATGTGACTAACCCACATGTTCAGAGTAGCCCGGCGCACCACGTCAGCTCTGCTGTGGTGGCGCCTTCATCGAGGCTAACGGAAGACTCGTCGCCGGCTGCCGGCCACCATCAACACATTCACCACCCTCACTCTCATGGACTCTCGCAGGGCGGTGGGGCCAGACACCACGGCAGTCACCATGCCGAACATGGTGGCAAGGTACGTTTCATTTCAAAAATAATTCTTTCCTTGATCACGAATACTTATTATTTAATAACATTGGCTTAAGCAGACATTTTCTTTTCCTCTTTTATTGGTGTCATAAAACGATCTTGGATATTACCCATAGCTCTAGCATATTTCTAATCGTATTTGTGATAAAGATATAGTTTTATATGTTATGTCTGTTTATATGTTATGTAGGTCATTTGTTACACAGGGCAGAGTGACGGATAGAACACTCTGAACTGACTGACTGAATATCGTTTACGTTCTTATTTACTTCGTCGGTTTGCTCTATTTTGTGTAATATCCAGAGGGCGGGACCAACTCAGTGCCCAGTATTCGGTGCCCAGGGCTCAGTACTCTGGGCTCGGGGTTCTGCTCGCAACACTTAACAAGCTCAACCAAATACTTAGTACATAAAACTCATACTTCGCATGTTTTACGTATTGAATATCGAAGACCTGTGAAACTGCCGACATCTGGCAGTCCGCCAAATTTCCCATGACCTCTGTAGTTTGTCCATTGACATTAAGAGTTTCTTTTTACATGTTAACTATATATAGCCCACTCCGATTGGTGGGGCCTCCTGCCCTCACAGTAGTGCGACGCATTTTCATGACAATAGTGTGGATGTCCGTGGGCGTTGGTAGTCCTCAAAAGTCTTCGATTTCTTGTTTACCACGTCATATAGTATAAAAAAACTACCCAAACCAGGCATTTTCAAATTGTATCGGTTTGCGGGCGCACTTGGCTATTGCTCGCGACCCCAATTTACATTGATTAACTACTAGAAATACAAGTAACCTGCCGCAGTGCACAGTTCCTTACTCTAGTGCATTTATTATACCTGTGTGCCCGCTGTGAACAGTGGTGAATGCCTTCATAGCAGTCGGTGCTAATTTATTTTCTAATTAATATATATTTCTTCAGACGAAAAATGGCTTACTCTTATGTGTAATGTTACATTACAAATAAAGGAAAAGGTTTTAAAATAACTAAGTAGTTCATAGTACATGTACAAGTAGGAATTGAACATGAAAGACCACCTCACACGCGCCTCCATCAGAGGCAGCAAGACACTGTCGCCGGCAGGCGGCCGGAGCCCGGGCCCACTGCTCGCTGTTATGTGATTTGAGAGCCCACCTGCTTGTCCCGCGTGTGTCGCGCTCCCTAGACTACCGGACTCGCACAGGGCGGGGTTTCCTTTTGTTATTTATTTATCATTGGGGTTTAAAATCTTATAATGAACATCCGTCACTGGTTAATACCCCAACTGACATCGAAGCGGAACCGAAATACGCTGAGTAGGAAAAAATTGTTTGATATTAAGTAACTACCTAGTTTTTCCCATTGAGGAATAATATTAAAGTAATCAAAATAAGTCCAACACGGCGCAGATCTGTTACATCCACATCACACTGTTACATCCACATCACACTGTTACATCCACATCACACTATTACATTCACATCACACTATTACATCCACACCACACATCACATCGTTCTAAAAATATCCGTCGTCTTGCTTCCCACCTGGGCCCTGAACGATGGTCGAACAACATTTCGTGTTCGCAAAATGTACTTGACTATATATACCTACCTACAGCCCCATCGGCTGTTACTAAACTTTAACTCTATTACACTTTACGTTCACGCAAAGAGCGTCCGGAGACAGTCCGCATTCACCTAACGAGTGAGGTGAGCTCGTGAACTTCCAATGAGATCAACACAACGTAGCTCGACGAGACAGATGCTTTATAATGTTTATACAAATACTATTCTATGACCGGTCACAAGCTGGAGAAAAGCTGTAAAGCTTTCATTTATTGGTTAAATTTTCAGAATGTGAAGGGCTCCAAGAGCGAGCAACACGTGGACAAGGGCGCCAAGGGGCACAGAACGGACGAGCTGCACCGCACGGACTACGAGGACGCCGCGGGGCACAAGAAGAAACACCACGACCGCGCCGACCACAGCGGCAGCCACGAGGAGGAGGCGCACGGCCACCGGGGAGCCAACTTCGGCGAGAAGAAGGGACACAAGAAGGGTCACAAGACGAAAGGTATTTGTTTTGTTTGTCCTTTCATTATATCTTCGGACCTCGTTTCCCGTTCGTTTTCGTTTCGTTGTAAGGTCATCGACCCAATTTGACCACACCACCGATTCATCGCGGGAGAGACGGGAAGTGTCCTGCTGTGTCCAACGTGTGGCGTGAGACACGGCGGTCGCATCACTTTTATACATTATAATAGGTTCTATACTGAACAAACCCACGTAGATCCAGTCTGCAGACTTCGTTTCTGGATATTCTGTGAAATTATAAAAATAAGGGTTGTCAGCTTTTTTAAGTTGGGTTAACGTTAACAAACGAAAATAAAACTATAAATAATAAAAACTAAAATGATCGTTCTTTGATGTTGACTTTAGCTTACAAAAGTTTTGCACCATCTTAATAAAACAGTCCTGCCATTTTCAGAAAAATACTTAGTAAACCTACACAAAAACCACTGGAAGTAAATTAAAACATAATAATATTCCGTAAGCACCAGTGGCTTGGCTGCGGCCGAATCCACTGTCTGCTGTTGTTATTGAGTTACGTGGAACCGCAGGCAGAAACCTGGCAGTGACACGGTGCCGCGTCGCCAACTGCTGCGGCGTATGGCAGGCCGTGTCACACAACACACACACCGCCACTATTGACAATTTTGTAACATGCACCGTAACATACAGTGACTTATTGAGTACAGTACGAACAGTGACAAATTCCAAAATAAGTAAGTAAATAAATAAATTGAGTGTAAACATAATGTTATTCATGGAAACCAATTATGGGACTGACATATTTTATGGGAAAAGAGGTCATAGGTGCGGTCGCACCTCCGTGTGCCAATACGCGAGCGAGGCCTACCGTTAGCGCGCCGGCTCGACTTGCTGTAATGCAACAATCGCAATACTGAAGAGATGCCGTACTCTGCCGCGGCGACCGCACGGAGTGCCGCGTCACGGCGAGCGGCCTTCCTCTCGTGCAGCTCGTCTTATCATTTCCCACGGCGAGCGGCCCTCCTCTCGTGCAGCTCGTCTTATCATTTCCCACGGCGAGCGGCCTTCCTCTCGTGCAGCTCGTCTTATCATTTCCCACGGCGAGTGGCCTCCCTCTCGTGCAGCTCGTCTTATCATTTCCCACGGCGAGCTACTGTACCATAACAGAGTAGTAATTTACATTAGAGAGCAGAACATAATTAGTTTGAGGTCGATTCGGTACCAAATAAGTTTATGTAAGCGCTCCGCTTTCTCTCGACCGCAAACTCTGCTCGAACAATGCCGTCCGCCTCCTGCCTCAACTGTGACAACATTACATCACAGACGTGTAATAAGCTTGTTACTAATTTCATGTTATAGAAAAAAAGCCTTAGAAACTGGTTTAGTAGCCTCGATTTATAAATAGGTTAGATTATTATTTAAATCTAGCTACTTTTAAATTTAGAAAATTAAATTTATTAAGGGTGGCCCCCATACATGTAACCGAGGGATGATTTTATTCCTAAAGCGCATAGCCGTGTGGGGTGACATTAGACATATATTTAACTAAATTATATGAGGTAAACAAATATTTTTTTTGTTACTTTGTGAGGTATTTGTTTCTGAAGTGATAAGTGTCTGCCGCGCCCTACATATATAGAATCTCCTACTTTTGACGTTTTATATAAAGGCACACTGCAATTCAATGTATTGATATTATTTTTAAGAGCACTACGCCAATAGTAATTATGCTGATGTTCACAGGCGTCGGTAATCGTAGAGTTTTTCGTTTGTTCCCCTATACTACGTAGCATGAGGTCCTTGGAGGTTAACGGGCAATCCCGAACACCTCACTGCTATACCTCATCCTCCAAGCACGACGGCTCGTACAATTTATTTTAACTTCATTCTTATCGCAGTTGGTACCTTCGGAACATTACGTTGAAGACAAATATATCTAATCAGATATTTACCAAGCACAGCCTGCACTATTCCGCATTCGGCGCTGGGCTACAACAGTAGTGACAGTTCGCAGCTCTCTAGTGTACATATAACTGTTGTATAATTCGAGGTTTCCACAACAAATACCACAAGGATGAGTTCCACAAGGAGCACAAGTTCTACGACGACTACCACAAGAGCGGCGAGCACCAGCGCTTCGGCAAGTTCCACGCCAGGCACGCGAGCGACGAGGGCGGCAACAAGAGGGCGCACCACGTGAACGCGGGACACGACTTCGTCGAGAAGGGCACCAAGGGCTACAGGTGAGCGCTGGTCTGAACTCGATACTAAAACGTAATCACGGGGAGGCCTTTCGAAAAAAGTCGGCCACTACAGGCCCCAGGATCGTACAAATATTGAGGTAACAGTTATCATTGTACGGTGACAGCGCTGGTGGCATTACATAGCGTGACGTCCCGATCGGGCAGCAGTTCGACATCTTGATCATTGTCCTGAAATGGATCAGACTGTGCCAAGTTTCTTCGATGTTCGACACCGTAAAGTCTACTTCTGGGAGTTCGTTTCCTTAGTATAATAAAAGAACCTTTGCCTCTGAACAAAATACTTGTTGTTTACAGTAATAAGGGGCACGTGGACGCCGACCACAAGGGCTACCACGGCAAGCGAGGCCACGAGGAACATCATGGGAAGCACTCGCAGCACGCCAAGAAGGGTGCCGAGGAGGGCGGCTCGCACTGGGGATACGCTAAGAAAAGTTAACTGTAGTCTCTGTAATTACTATTTATAACATACGAAATGTAATATTTATATTTGTAAACCAAATACAATTTAAATGGCGACTTATACAACAGTTAGAAGTTTGCAGCTGGACTTAGACGTAGGCTTAACGTAAAATAAGTTACCGCGACACGAGTCCTCGCTCTCATTACGTTAGATATTATTGTTGTAACGTAATGTAAATGTAAAATTTAGGAGGACTAAGAGAGGATTAAGAGGGGACAGTAGTAGTAGGTCCGCTATTTATTAAGAGGGGACAGTAGTAGTAGGTCCGCTGTCTATTTGTACCACATTTTGTTACTAAAATAATATTGTTTTGAATACCGTAGGTCTTCCTGTGGAATAGTGCTCACCCGCCTGCCGTTTCTTCTATAGAGATTCTTTTTACTGGGATACTTTCTATAGAGACCTTCTATAGGATTATAATATATATGTAAAAACTTTTAACAAATTTCATAATGCGTTTTTCGCCCGCGGTGTGCTCGGTTTTATATGGGTCCCACTGCCGCGGCTGGTGAACTAGTGCGCGGTCCGCCGCGGGGGTGCGGTCATGGGTTTGTTTCGGGAGTGCCTATAGCGGTCAAAACTTAAACTGATCATTGGCCCGTCTCGCAGCCGCCCGTTGGTCTACGCTGACGTTTGCAGGCGATGATCGCTACTGACGCATCACTCACAAATGAAACCACAGTTCCAGTACCGCGGGGGTCACGGGATCAAATTGTTCCGTGAGTAATTCCTAGCTTTGGGCAAGACGGATGTTTACGATCCGAATACCGCCGAAACAGCATGATCCTACTACAAACGCGCACACCGCGGCCGAAGTACGATAAAATATAAGCAATTTGTTACAAAAATCCTCTTTTTCCTGCTAAGAGCATAATCAGAAACGATACCCGATCGTAGAAATGTATATTATATAGTAGTACTGTTCAAACTAAAAATACAAAATAAACATTAAACAACTACAATATTATTGCAATTCATAAATTGAAATGCCCCGTCTGCCCGATTGGTTTAGTGCTCCAATCAAAGCATTGGAGATGTCGAAGGCTCCGAGTCTACGGAAGGTCATGAACTCCATCACCTGGTAATCTGATGTGGCCTCGCAGGCATTTTAAAAGAAATTTACGCAATTGTGAACATTCTTCAAATATTTATTTATTTAATTATTATTGCTAATTTGCCAATATTTAATTTTACTTACCTATAAGTACCTAGGTACTCATAGGTAAATAAAATTAAGGTCTTGTCATAAATATTGACAAAGAAAAAAATACTTTTTTAATTGCGAATAACATTTATGACTTCTACAGTGTGTTAGTTTAATACACAACTATAAAAAAGTAAAAAGTATAAAGGCTTGTTCGAAGTGTCCATTGGCTGCAATACTGTCCTTTAAACGTTGAGGCCAGTTATCAACAGAAGCACGAATTCTTTCTGTGGGGAAATTGTTCACTGCCAATCGTATGGATTGTTCTAGAAACCAAATTATAATGACGTTTAGTACAAGCCGTATTCACTAAAACTGATCATAAATCATACTCCAGCTGATTAAGATCGGAAATAGGCGACGGCCAGTCTTTAGCTCTGATGAAGTCTGAGACGTTCGCTGCCAACCAAGTCGGCGGCGCCGAGTCTTGTTGGCAGACCAAGCTCGGTTATTGATAACAGTGTTAAGGGGCTTAATTTCTCAAGAATGGTATCTTGATACACTTGTGGCGGTGTTTTGATACCTTCTTCTAAAGAATAGTCTCAGTCCCTCCCTCATAGCTGACACCCCACGAAACCATCACTGAAGTTGGGAAATGCCCACGTTGCACTCCGTCAACTAACAGGAGAGCCTCCTCTAGGCATAATTACGGTCATTTTGTTTCTTAAAATGTTGCTCAATATACATATGTTGCTCATATAAACATTTTCTTATATCGTGATCAATTTTTTTCTGTGACCTCCAGTAATTGTTTTGATTCTACCACCCTATTCATCTGTGATTTATCAGTTAAGAAATGACCACTACGTCTCTTATAGGCTGCAAGTCCTAAGTCATCCCTTAAAATACACGACATGGTTCTAGGTGCTATCTTCGTTTTTCGAGATAAAATCTTTTGCTTCCTGACAGGATTCCTTCAAATTATTTCCCTTACTGCTTTCCATCTTTCGACCTTTCGTACGAACACGACGTGGACACAAAACAATTGACTAGATAACATAACTACTAACATACCAAGTGTATGGAAAGTATTAAAAATTGCATTTGGCTCTATTTTCCTACTGTGTGTAATGCAATCACAGCGCTTCTGTTCTCTTTAGCACTCGTCGTATTGATGCGAAAATGAGCAAAAACAATGAACAATCCTAAAAAAATTACAGATTTCAAAATTCAAATGAAATACTTTTTTATTTTTAATTATTACAATATACATGTTTAAAAGGAACAACAGGGTTTTTGTTCCATATTGTATATGTCATACGATCGCGCCAGTACAAGACAAATCACACAAGGACACATTACTGCAGACGTCAGCCGCGTCGACACCGTGTGTGCCCGAGCGGCAGGCCTTGTGTTCTCTGTCAATAACCCTCCAAAATATTCTATTCCAAACCTGCATCAATTATTCTTCTTTTTATATTATAAGGGGACAAAGCACTCGGAGTCTTCTGATAACTATCAACGCCCATAAACATCCACATAATAGCTATGCGTCCTCCTCTCCTGCAGTGGGACACGCGACCGCGAAGCTGTCACTTTAAGTCGGTATCATATGAACGAGAGGTACCTCCCAGGCTTTGCCGGCCCAATTTCGCTTTAACACAGCACGGCGCTCTTACTAGAAAATAATTATAATTATAAAACCATTACGTATAGAAGCGTACCGAAACACGAACGAACGTGTTCCGCGCCGAACTATACGTAAAGCGTCATCCGATATGTTTCTAAACACGAATCTTCAATTTCACAGCACAATACAGAATTATACGAATTAAAAATATCGCAAAAAGTAATTGAAAGCTGATTCTCGTGTAAAGTGGCCGCATCTAACGCGATATAGTGGCGGCGAGTTGTTTACCGAGCGAATAGAAACTGTACCAGGTGATTTCAGAACGTTTGCCTAGATGGAAATGAACCATGTTTTTTGGCAACTTTTTGTGTCTAGCTTCCAGAGTTATTGCGAACTGAACTTGAGTAATAAATGTACATATTTTTTGCTTCATTCGTGTTACTCTGTGTAGATTTCCTGTTGTTTTTTTTTTTTATTATTAAAATGATTAAGGTTTTTTTTTGTTGTATAACACTTGAATGAGTTTTTAGCACTACGTGAATTGGTAAAATATTTCTTTATAACTATTCTGCAGTCACAACCCCAGTGCCGCCTTAGTACATTGGTGCCTGCATAACATTGACTGCCCCGTTCCATCCAGCTCACGACTAGCGACGCTCGAGAGTTGTAGTACAGTCAGAACAGCTGGTTGTACTCGTATATTAGACACAACCGGCGACACAAAGTTCTACTAGCCTTGCGTGACGCCTGGGGTTGTCATTTTTTTTTAGTTTAATATTATGCACGCATTATCTTTACATTACACTAACGTTTATAACATTATTAAAATTAGCAAGAAATGGAGGTGAAGCCGGCAGATTTTGTGTTCGCGACATTCCTTATCTTCTATAACTCTGTATTTTATATGTAATGGTTTATATCTTAATAAATAAACAATGTTACTAGTATGCGTGTACAAAGATAAGTGTTTGAGGTCAGGCAATAAAAAGTACATTTTTATTCGCTTTCATCACTTGATTAGGAATAAATTGATTTTCAATTAAATGACCAAAGAGAGACGCTCTTTTAAAATCTTCGTCATCGTTGTACACTTTTTTGTTCTCTCTTCCAGTCAGCTTTGCTAGTATGCCTATAAGCTTCTTTCTTTTTTCTTGTAGTGTTATTTTGAACAGCACAGCCTGTAAAAGAGGATAAAATTAGAACATATACTTTAAAGCATACTATGATAGCAGACAGCAAAAGTACAATTCACACATCTTTTATTCTCGCCTGTCACTTGGGTCGATCTCCTCTATCGCATTATATTGGCAGCGGTATGGCGGGGTCCTTGTAAGTTTGTGCCCATACTTCTGTACCAACTTTTCTGTAGCATGTCTTGGTCGTACAAGTTAATAATGCTTCACTAATTGCAAAATGTCTGCTTTTAATAAACGTATGTCATCTTCTAGGCTATGACTTTGTAGCCATGCCACTAGATCTGCCCTCTTATTAGCTTGTGCAGGAGTTATATCCACTAAGGTAGAGTAGTTTTTTGGTCCATAATGATTGTACACCCATCTGGTATATTTTGCAAAAGGGTGTTAAACTACTCCTTGAATTTTTCTGCATTGATTTCTTCATGTATCATGAAGAAATGAATGCAGGAAAAGTTCTAGATTCAAAAGCTAATCTTTAATGAAATCTTGAGAAGTAATAGGCGATCCGCCCTTTCCCATTGAAACTTTTGAACATGAAGCTTAAGTATCATCCTCCCTCGACGAGGGATACGGTAAAATTTTCATTCAACTATGTCTCATCAATAAATATACTTTCTTCCAGTTGGTTATTTTATTCGTTTCTCCTAAAATGTCACGTTTCGCAGAGTGATATCAAATTTTACCATTATTTTTTTTCTTTTGTGGGTTCTTCACATTATCAAATTGTTTTTAGATGCATCGTCATCAAATAAATTTTCAGATTTTTTTGTATATAAATACCGACGATGGCAGCTGGTTCCACATCGATGTTGTGCGCGGCAAGAAATTGTGCTTGAAACGGACAGTTGTAGACTACGGGTACTCATATAATTTACCCTCGGTAGGAAATTCTTGCTTGGTATAGTAAACTTATGCGTGATTTCTAATACCATTTCTTTCTAATTGATCTTTACCTGCGATAAGCTTCCTTTTTCTGCTTAAAATATTGCTGTGTAATATACAGCTTTGTAAAATACTACTAGAAAAAGACGTTTTCTAGTAATACTTTACACAGCTTTTTTCGCAAAGTATTTGTACCAATTTCCTATTGGACTTTGGTCAGGGGCTATAAGGGATGCTCCATTAGTTGACTCAAGTTCAAAGTAATCGTGTGCAGCTTCGGAACCATATAACGGGTCTGGCTGTTAGGAGTACGAAATGACGTAGAGCCTAATCAAAGTCTAGTATTAGCAAGCCAAAGTCAACAAATATGACAGAGACAGTCGAAAAGTAATAGCGAGGTCTGTAAAAATAATAGAAATAGGAAAACACAAGAAGTGCCGGAACAGCGTGCCACAGCGCGCAGCATTCACGAATCAAAGACGTCAAGAAAAAAATGGCGGATATACTTTTTAGTATGTCAGAGGTTGGGCTCTGGGCTCTGGGCTCTGGAACAAAATTATTTGCTGTAGTATCAAACTATGCATGCAGTTAAATATTTAAGAATACAATAATTATATATTTGCCCATTTTTTTATGTGACGTTTGTAATAAAGTTCGATTATTATAATAATATCGGTTATTCATTCGGTATGAAAATGGTTTTACAAGCCCTGGGCCTGGTAATTAATCAATTAAACAATCGAACAAGCGAGCAATCGGACACCTTTCAACGACGATCACCGCCGCCCATGAACATCAGTATAATTATGCCGATGCCTTGCCCTCCTAACTACCGGCTACTCTCAAACCGCACTAAATGCGACACCGTAGGTTGGTATGCTTGAAATAGTAATTAAATAGACTAAAGAATTGGATTTTAAAACATTTTACGATAAGTTTGTATATCGCGTCAAATAAAGGGCGAAACGCCTCGACGTTTCTCACTTTATTTGACTTCGGAGACTGCGACAGAAGGAGAGTAATGTATTTAAGAGTGTGTATGTGTGTGTATATGTATGCATGTATGTATATTTTTGTTTCCTACAGCCTAAATAGCTTGACAGATTTTCACATGTGGAGTGGCGTTGGATTGTTCTTGGTAATGCGATTGCCAACAGGTAAGAGGCAGATTTTGGATGAATATTCATGAAGTTCAAATTTCTTTTTCGTAAACAACACACCAACTGGGGTATCAAAGTACATATAACTTGTGGTTTTATACAACAGAAACTAAAAAATATACAAAAAAGAACAAAAACCAGACTGCTAACTGAAAAGAGAAACTGACATCTTCAATCCGGACACATTTTTAAAATCTTGACGATACAAAAACTACTTGATAAATAACTGGGCCCGCATGTAGAGATGTTAGTCAGTTGAAAGTCGAGTTTTTATCACAATTATGTTAAGAGACTACAGTATTTTGTCGCATTTTTCTTTCATCTTTATTTTATGGCGTCAATGTTAAAAGTCTCCATATCTAATGTTGGCTCCATTGCGAAAATAATTATTAAATAAAGAAATAAAATATTTGCAAAATATATTTTATTAAATCTTTAGGAAGTGTGAATTTTGCCGTTTTTTTTATGAATCTTAAAGAATTACTGGAGATCACTCGTTACTACATCATCTCCCTGTCACTGGTGGTGATCACAATTCATAGGAAGGGTGGTTTGCACGGCTCGCGCTGTCCCGCGGCGGGGTCGTGGTGCCTGCTGTAGACTCTGGCGCTGTGGTGCGGGTGGCGCGGGTAGAAGATCTTGCGAGCGCCGAGGTCTACGAACTCTCTGTATTTCATACTCCATTCCAATTTCATTAAACACTTTTTGCAAACTCTGGACCTGAAACAGCCACACAAACGCGTTATATTGTATACTAAAACTCGGGTCAACGGGTGAGGACACGACAAACTATTGACCGGTGCGGCACACATGGCCGGCGTGATCGTTCACGTGCCTGTCGCTCAGCCGCACTCGTACTACCGGTCAGTGCGCATTGTACAATCATTAATTTGTAAATCGAGGAACTCACGCATACTCATTGACAGCTATGACTTGCACCAGAGGATACCGCAGCTCCGCGGCGCGCCGCAGTACATCCTGCAGCAGGCAGGTGGCTACACCCTGGCCCGCCACCTCGGATGCCGTCCCCAACACCTCCACCTGCAGTATACAGTTGGAGGAGACGATGCTCGCACGAACTATTTTGGAAGAGACTACGCAAATGTATTCGTAACACATTTATTGCTATACGTTGGAAGGATAGTGCCATTCTGCATAGAACACTAAATCCTCCTCAGCAACGGATGTATTGGGCCGTCACGATTGGAAAAGTACCTCTCGTTCACTTGATACCGGCGTAAAGTGGCAGCATCGCTGCTGCGTTCGTGTGGTTTCTGAGTAGCCGGTGGCCCACTGAGGCGGGGAATGACAGGAGGCGTCGGTGGTCATCTAAATTCTCCATTTTCTCATTTGCCCCCTTATGCCATAAAAAGTATGTAGTAGCGCCAGAAGACATCGCGGCAGAATTGCGCGGGCACCACTGGAGTATGCACGGTATGTGTCACGAGAGTGCCCCCACACGGCACGGCGCTGAACGGTGTCAGCTGTCGCGAGAGTGCCGTGCGGGGAGCCCGGCGCCGCATTCGATATGGCAGGAGGGATATAAAGATTTGAAGTCGGTTCGACAGAGCACCAATCGTCCATCCATCTATATAGTATAGCTACTAACCATATGGATATGGGTAATCGCTAAATCGCTCAATCCACACCAACGCACCCGACGCAACGAAACGCTTTCTGTCTCTCACTTGTCGAAAGGTGAGGGAGTGATAGTGCCGTCCCGCTTGCGCCCCAGCCCTCTCGTCCTTGTTCGGAACGCGGTCCGGAATAATTATTATTCCGTGCCGTTTTTAGTACTCGGTCACATGTATGCAAAAAGCGCGTTTTTGTATACATGTGACCTAGACCCAACAGGTCCGAAGCCGCACCGCGCGACATACTCCCCGACCTTTTTAAAGAAAGGTCGGGGCAGTGGACAGCGAGTCCGTCGGAGGACCAACCACCACCGAAGAAATGCCACGGAAGAAGGTCGAACGGACGATAGTCAGGAGACACCTGTTCCCTTCAGAGAAGGAAAGGAAGGAATTCCTAGTGGAGCTGGAGGAGCTGCGCCCGCAGAAGCGCGCGGCGTCCTCGCCCGCTGAAGGACCTTCCAAGGTGGTCGCAGTGGAGGAATCGCATTCGACCGCCACCTCTTCAACGCCAAGAACACCGCGTTCATCACCGCGGTCTGCACACCCATCCGATATCCCACCGCATACGTCACCTGCGGCTCGCGAGTCGGAAATGGCTGGCCCAGCGATGCCCGAGGAGGACTCGTCGACGGCACCGGGAGCCGCCTCCGTTTCGACTGCTGTGTCCGCAGGGGACGTCGTGCCTGCCTTCTCCAGCGGATATTTCAGCTTCTTCATTCCAGATATTTCAGCTTCGCCGCCGCTCTAGAGAGCCCCCGAAAGGTACCCCCTACTAGGTGTGCCCCCACTCCCCTCCCCCATCCGTTCCTACCACTGTCCGCAACCCCAGCGAGTCCCGACCGCCGCGCAGACTATCGGAGTACCCTCCGATAGTTGTGGAGTTTCTGCCAGACTGGCAGAGGCACTTTCGTTCCCTGCGTGATGGACACGCACCCTACGCCCGGCCCTTTGGGAGGGGCATAAGGTTCCTGGCACAGTCGACTGAGGAGTTCGGGCAGTCCAGGCCCTACTGACGGCCTTAACTAAGGAGAACCCGGCGGTGCAGAGGCATTGTTACTCCCTCAGACCTCCTCACCAAGGTGGGTATTAGAGGTCTGCCAGTGGGGACAGACACCGAATGCATTGCTGAGGAGCTCAGAGGCCTGGGCTTCCCGCTGCGCTTCGTGCGACATATACCGGCGAGAGGCGGGAGACCCGGCTGCCTGTACCACGCGCAGCTGGACCACCTGAACAGCAAGGAGCTCACACGCCTCTACGAGGTGAGAGAGCTCTTCTGCATGCCCGTAGTGGTCGTAGAGAGGTGGAAGGGCAGACAGGGACCGTCACAGTGTCACCATTGTTAGCTCATTGGACACTCCTCTACGAACTGCCACCGGGAGATTAGGTGCGTCCGCTCCGGTGGGGCCCATGCAGTCAGGGACTGCCCGCTGCCAAAAGGAGCCACCCCGACCTGCGCCAACTGCTAGGGCCCTCACACGGCCAATGGCCGGAGGTGTACGGCCTTCCATAGGGAGGCCAGAGCCCGAGGCATGGCCATCCATCCACTCATCCCACCCAAGCCCGCTGTGCAAGGAGACCAGTTTATACTGGTCCCTCACGGCCGACACCGCGCCGCTCCTGCGCCCGTGGCTCCGTTGTGGAGGGAGGGACAGGTCGAGTACGGCCCAGGCTCATCCCTTGGCCGGGGGCCAAAGACCCTAAACCCAGGCAGGTGAAGACGACCAAGCTCAAGAGGAGGCGCACTCGTAAGAGGAAGCCCCAAGCTGTGGCCGTCCCAAGCTGCCACCATCCGCTACAGGAGACTACCGCGACCGCAGTGCACCGAGTACCCTCACAGGCTAGGAACCCGGAACACGCACGCTCACCATCACGCGCACCGACTCACCCCACACTACAGACACCAATTCCCACGCCACGGACATCAGTCCCCCCACCTGCGCGGGAACCGAGGCGCTCGGAAGGGGAGCAGAGAAAAATCGTCAGGGAGGAGCTGAGGGCGGTCGTGAAAGACGAGCTGTCCAGGGTGCTCAGGGACCCGCGCATCTGGGCGCAAGTCACACACGCACGGAGCCAACCAACGGGGACCTAGTGATGGATCGTGACGAGCTCAGGGTCGCTTACTGGAACTCCGGAGGTATAGGAGGCAACAGCGACAGTCTTCGGCTGCTCGCTCAGCAGTATGACTTACACGTCATCCTGCTGGGCAAGACATGGCTGAGGCCGACGCAGAGCCTCCGGCTACACAATTACGTCGCTTATCGGAGGGACGAGGTGTCGCCGAGCGGGAGGCCGTACAGAGGTACGGCTGTGCTCGTTCGGCGGGACGTCGTCCACGACGAATTGAGACAGGGCCCCTTCAACGACATGGGCTCGACTGGTATAGTCGTTCACATGGCGGGGGAGGAGCTCAGGATCTACGCGGCGCCCAGACATCCCCGGAACAGTTTTGACCTAGGTGATGTCCACAACGTGCTGGGGAACAGCGGCCAAATGTTGTTGGTCGGTGACCTGAACGCCAAGCATCCAGCTCGGAGGAGCGCGGCTACACGGTGCAAGGACCACCGTCTCCTAAACACGTGCCTACGGGTCCCCTGCGCACCCCGGACTTTTTGGACATCGCCCTACACCAGCACCTCAAGGCCACGGTCAACATCGAGGTCCTATACGACCTCAACACTCAACACCTACCCATCCTAGTCACACTTGATTCCGGAGCAATCCTTAGGGAAGGAGTGCGGACCAGAGAGAGGATAGACTGGGCCGTCTATCAGGATAGCCTAGTCGAATTCACCATCGCCGGGCAACTGTCTACTCCGGACGAGGTGGAGGCCGCCGCTCGACTCTTCACGGAAAAAATCCGGGAGGTGCGGGCGGCGGCGACCACCGTCGTACCGGAGACAGCGCGCCGGTGGGAGAGGTCCCCCCGAGCCTACTTGCGGACCTGCAGAGGAAACGCCAGATGAGAAAACTCTGGGCCCGTACCCGCTGTCCGAGGATCAAGGCACAACTCAACAAGCTGGCCGAGGAACTGTCTGCGAAGGTGAGGAAGTGTCGTGGAGCAGGCTGAGAGAGTACAGTCTTCCATGCCAGCGAAAACGACACTAGCCTGCACGCCTTAAACAGACGTCTCACGAGGCCAAAGACCACCATCACTCCACTTCTAGACACCACAGGCGCGAAACACTACGGAGCGCAGGCTCGCGCCGAGGTGCTCGCATCACATCTACACAAGCAGTTTTCACCACACCCAGCGTCCCGAAAGCCGGAGCTCGCAACTGGGCGCATGCAGCGCATGCTGGACCGGTTGCCGGAGCGCCTCGACAGGTGGCATATGTCCGTCAACGTGGATAAGACGACAGCGCTATATGTCAGCTGGAGGCGCTCCATGCCGGGACGGTTAAAGTTCAGAGGCCAGGATGTGGCTTGGGGATCCCCAGTCGTGTATCTCGGGTGCAGTATCGACCGCGCGCTGCGGATGGTCTCGCAGGTGGACCGAGCGGTCAACCAGGCGAGAACAGCCCGTGCTCTGCTGTGGCCGGTACTAGCGTCCGGACTTCCTACACGGACGAAACTGTGGATTTACAAGACATATATCCTCACTTACGCCGCCCCCGCATGGTACGCGCTAGCCTCCCAGGCCCAGCGGAAACGCCTGCGAGCCCAGCAAAATATATCCCTACGGGTCATCACGTGTGCCGGTCGCTATGATCGCGCGTGACTCGCGGATGAGTCGCTGGATGAGTTTGTGGTTCGATTGTCGAGCGCTATGTTCAATTGGGCAGACAATGAACCGCATGCTCATCTACGTGACCTGGCCCCGCTGCATGCGCGACCACCTGACGGGAGACCGTATCCGCGTGAACTCCCCCCGCCCCCCATGATCCACCAAGCGGACTAGGGACTGCGTGTCCTGCGATCGGGAAGAGGATCACACATGCGCAAGCATAACACATCCTATCGCTACAGACCACAGTCACAACACACAGGCCCTATACAGGCCTACATTTCCCTGAGCCAACAAGCCAAGATGGCAAACCCGCAATTATTGCGGCCCCGTTACTGAGGGGATAGTCGTCCCCTTGCGACCCAACCCGGGTTATGAGGTCCGCCTCGATGCCCGTAACCCCCCACAGTTTCTGTGGAGATGACCAGCAGTGGAAATAGCTCAACTGTGTACTCGTTTGCTCCCAAAAGTTATATAGAAATAAAAACACTACTTACGTTGTATATATAATCAACATTATATTTGTTAAAGAGGTTCGCACTGTTAAGACAGTGCGCCAGGAAGTACTTCCTGCGCCGCTCCGGCGCCGAGGGCGTATGGTGCGCCCACTCCAGCAGCTCGCGCGCCGCCTGCGGAGACACCTTCGCGCAGACACTCACTCCCACCAACTTTTTCTGGTTCATCTGCGGTGACGATTCAAACGCCAAGTACCTGTCGCCTGGCGGGCAGTAAATTGAATTGAAACAATAGTGATAAACAGGTACCCCGTGTGTGCGGATATGTCGGCACATGCCGTACTGTGGCAGAAGCGCCATCAGATTACAGGTGATGTTTATAAATCCTATCTGACTATCACTAACTGCGCCTAACTTCTATGCTTCGTTGTAACTTCTGCATGCTGCTGTAAACTCCTTCACTACGATAGTCCGACTTCGTCTTGCATCCTTCTGGCCAAGAACTGGCGTGTGTAAGCTCGGCTAAATAAATGAAATGCATGGCCGCCTCTACAACACTGACACCTTCAGACATTGGATGCACAGAACCACTTAGTGTTTTAAAATATATTACTGACCTAGGTGTAGTAGAATAATAATTGTTATTTGTATTATATTTATTCTTATATTTACATTTACGAAACTCTGGATTATTTTCTAAAAATAAACATTTATTATTATTACTAGTAGCAGTCAACATTCAATTAATGTTTAGAATGTCAATTGAAATCTACAGCCCAAATAAATGGTTGGCTACGTACTTTATTAAAAAGTAGTTCAATGCGACGTCAGTTCCGGATCGTCCAAACTACCCTCCAGTTCGTTGTGACTGCTGTTACTGGTGGCCTACCCAGTTGTAACTAGTAGGTGTATGAGTTCGTGCACAGCCCCGTGGTTGCATATTCAACCACAGACGTGAGGTTCCGGGTTGACCAACGAGTGTTCTTGGGTTTTTCTTATAACCGTCTGAAAACGGGTCGTTTTCAGTGTTATCCCGGTCCCCCAGAGAGCGTCGGTCGTGAGCCCATGATTTCTCTCTGGTCGAGTCGGACTGCCGTCCCATCGGAATAGAATAATATGGGAATATAGAGTACACTTTTGCAGTACAGTATGTTAGTCTTGGCCTCGAAGATCTGTTGGAGCTAAGGGGCCGTGAATGAGAACGTTTTTGTTGCGGTATGTTATTAAATTTAAAAAAATCTAGGATAGAACTAGCGAGTCGCTAATAACCCGACATTTCATTCAGTTATTATAAGTATTGAATAGATAAATACCCGAGAAACAATATTTATCGGTGAGCGTTCCGAGGTAGGGGCTCTTGAGGTCCATCCACAGTGCGACCACGCTGGGCTCCCGCGGCCAGTAGTGCGTGTACAGGAACGACCTGATCAGGCGCGCGTGTCCCACGTGAGCCTGCACAATCTCCACGTTTCGGAGATCGAAACACTGCAAACACAACAATTATACTCGACTCTTTGTTCGATGTCGCATGGACAGAGATCAAGGGATATCCTCAGCAATTTCTGAGCGCGGCCAATTACCATTACAATTAAACAGATATCACAATCCTATGTTCTGCCTCGCCTCCTCCACATTCATTTTCTAATGTCCCATACACGGTACATGACGTGTGTGTACTCACTGGCTTCACCTGCGGCGGCCGGCAGTCGGCGTCGCATTGTGAGACCTTACACCTCGTGAGCGACGCGTTAGGGGCCGGCGGCGTGCGCAGGTCGCGGTGCCTCAACAACTGCGAGGCAGTACTTTTGAAATACTTCAGTTTATTCATAACAAAGGTCATTTGATATCGTTTTTGTTAATAATTTTTTGTTTTTATTTATTATTTTTTTGATTTTACATCTGTTACTTTTGATTCTGTATTTTTAGATTTTAAGTCGCACAGAATTTAGAATGACATTTTGATGACAGAATGAATGTACTGACTTTAACGGCAGAAAAGTGTAGAGTTGATATTTGTGGAAACAAGTTACGCGGTTCTAAAGCTCGAAGTTTTTTTGTATAAATGAGCAAACAAGCAGCAGGAGCTTTTTGGTGACGCCCAAACACCATCGTGATTTGTAGATTTGCCCTCCTTTGTTCCTCCTTCCAACGGGCCACCACTTTATGTCGCTGTCATGTGAGCCACAGGTATCGCCACTGTCATACAGTCCCCATTAGGTTGCAATACAGCATGGTCTAACCTACCGTTAGGCATAAGCCATTTAAGGGTATTTACAGAAAGAAGCCAGCGCAGTGTACAGTGCACGCGGTCACCCAGAAGATCATGATGGAGTATGATAAGAGAGCATACAGGGTGAGAGACAGATGGATACACGTGTGGAGCTCAGTGGTCCGTGCTCCTGCAGCAGGCGGACGATTGCGACAGTCTGGCCACAGCACCATGAACTCATCCATCTACTCAGAATGTACATATATCAATAAACTGTGGTATGACTTAGATTCCTCATTATCATCCGTACCATCCTCTCTCTCTTCCCATACATCATATCATCTTCTTAGGTCTGCCGACACTCCACAGCAAACTTCGGTATTTATTGTTAAATCAGGTGGGTGGTGGGGTTTATAGAAGTCAGTAGTACCAGTGACCATGAATCTGCACCCCGGAGATCACAATTGCAATACTAGCAGGTCTCTCGTACACAACCTACTCAATGTGATTGTATTTATAGATAACAAAGCGTTAGAAAACGTTACTAGTTACTTTAACTTAAATATAGTAGGAACATATTACATAAAGTGATTTGCGTATTCAAAACAACAAAAAATACTTCAGCGTTACTACTCGTATATTAGTATATCTATACATAGATAATGTATATGAAATTATACATATAAAATGACGGTAAGAATGTGTATGCAATGTGGGAATGTTATTTAAAACGAAACTTAACGTCATTGAGACAAAATTTGACAACCAAAAATAGCAATGGCCGTCACAACACTCGAATAATTATATCAGTTTATCATAACAATGAATAAAGCAACACACAAAACATAAAGATGAACAACAATAGGAAGAAACAATCATCAATCCGCTGTAAGATCATTTCAACATCAGGACTATGTGGTCACTACTGAAAAAGATTCATCGCCTTCGGGTTCAGAATGTATTCGTGACAAATATTAACATCAGAAACATTCGCAGACATTACGCGAATACATCAAAAACAGATCCTAACAAGCTTGTGGTAAGGCGAAGTCTCCTGTGTTTGACGTGGTCACATATAACAGACTGGGGTCCAGTAAATGCTTATGTTTGTAGGTACAAGGACCGTCTGACGTCGTGAGATTCCGCGTGAGAAGATTACGTCCCAACGATGAACCAAAAGTTCTTGGCTTTGTGCTAAATAATTCGCACCTCGTCTGGCCGGAACTATTTCTTGATTCTCCGGCGAAAAATAAAAGAGTACTCCTTGAAGATTTTGTGTGTAGGACACTATGTCAAGGTTTGCATATTTTTGCATGGCAATACAAAATGTTTTCAATATGCTACATTATGTAGATTCAAATAGTCCAGTAATGACCGACTTCTCCATCAAGGTATATATCGAGGTCTTCTACTACATTTTGTAACATATCAATAAAATAAAGAAAGCAGTCTCATTTCTGCGCATCCTAAACTGCCAATCATCATAGTCGTCAGCAGCCTTTTGCTGTGCATGCTTAGGGAACGATTTTCTTAAATCAGCCAACAAAGGGGGTTTACATGACCCTATAAGAGCAGGTAGGATTTTACACATTGTTCACAATGGTAACAACAAGTTGCGACACGTAAGTCTAGCGCTGACCGTTATCACGTGGAAGTAAAAAATTAGCTATCATAGGGCGGCCTGAGGAATGAAATGCTGCTCTCTGGTCGAATTTTGTCCCCCGTACCGATACGACATCCCGCGCACGTCTAGTGTATAGTCGCGTTTTGTATAACATTGTTATTCTTGTTAATTCTCGCTGTTATTTTCAGTTAAGTTTGAGTATATTGTTTTTTGATTGTTTATTATTGACTACTCACAGTAATTATGTCTATAACACAGACAAGGAAAATTATTCGGTATGACGTACAGAGTCTTTTTTGAAGTGATCTAATGAATTCACTGATTCTTTAAAACAAATCAAAAGCAAAATAGGCTAAATATGGCGTACTTTTCTAATACGTGTGGGCAGCAGCACTGCAAATTTAATCCAGATAAAGTAAACTGCAGAACTTAGTAATGACATGTTCACACATTTCATTACATTCAAGGAACATTTAATTACATTATATTTCATTTATTTCTTTTTATAGGATCAGGGGCAAACGAGCAGGTAGTAGGTAACTACCGCCGCCCATAAACATCCGCATGACTTTAGGTTAAGCGGGCGCGTTGTCGTCCTTTAAGATGGAAGTAACCTCTTTTCTTAAGAACCTCATATCTTATCGGTTCGGAAATACTGACGGTGGCAGCTGGTTCCACATCGTGGATGATGTATGTGGATGCGGTGGAATATGCAGAGCAAGCCAACATCTCTTCGTAATGCCAAAGGATCAAGCCGCAAGGAAACTACCTGGTCGTCAACTATTCGAGTCGCTCTACGTTGAATACGGACAAATGGGACGAGTTGACAGTTGGTCGCACCAGCCCAAAGGTGAGAGGAGTTGTCCATATGCGGTTGGACCTGCGCCTTGTATAATTGCAGTCGCTGGTGTGGCGTGAAGTACTGCTTCGCACTACTGAACATACCCAATATCTTGGAGGCTAATTTAGCCTTTTCCTCCCGTGTGTGTAGTATATAAAGAAGGGAACGGATCTTCATGGCCAATTTTCGTATGTCTATGGTCGTCGGTGGTAGTCAAAAGGCTCCATTTTCCCGTTTTTCCCCTTATAATATAACAAAATGGTACCAAGCGACCGCGGAATTCAACGTTGCTCGAAATGTCGACTACAAGAATCCCGATACTAGCTGGGACCATTATGGGAGTATTTTTGAATCGAGGAGATACGAAAAAGGGGGTTTTTATAGCGGTGAACCCACAAAGTTGTGATTTTTATGGGGTTAAATTGGACTAAGTTTTGTCGGCCCCATTCCGAAACTTTCCGAAAAAAAGGGGAGCCTTATCATGTCGGACACGATCAAAAGCCTTCTCTACATCCAGACTAACGGTCAGTGAGACAGTTGATACCTAGATAACGCAGGAGCTGGCAATTAATAATAGTTTCCGTAACTTTGGAGAACAATGGGGTTATCGCAATAGATCGATAGTTCGATGTATCCCAGCGGTCACCTTTCTTAGGGATCGGGCGCACCAAAGCCGTCTTCCAAGAGCTTGGGATGACGTTAACAGAGTATCAGAAAAGACGAGTCAACGCCGATGTCAACTCCGGAGCACATATCCGCAGCACAATCGGCGCGATGCCATAGGTCCCACTCGGTGGATATCCAAGGAGAGTAGCATTTTGCGCATATAACGCTGCCGAAGGTCAATATACGGTATTGAGTGTTCACTCCGCTGGATAGTATGCGGTAGAGTTCCTAGGTCATCCAAAGTAGAGTTGGACGCAAACAGAGAGCCCAGGAGATCAGCTTTCTATTCTGTGGCATGGGCCAGCGAGTTATCGTTCTGGTACAGAGATGGTAAGGATGGCTGAGCAAAATTCCCTAGGACAGCCTTGGCGAGGGACCGGAAAGCACGAGTTCCTGAAGGAAGGTGAACCCTCCGGTCAATTCTGCCTATGTAATCGGACTTTGCCCCAGCAATAACTATTTTGCAGGACCTGGAAGCGTGATTATACTCCGTTTTGAATGTGCTGGTTTTTTCATTCTGGGACGCAAAAGCCTAGGTCCGGTAGAAGTCTTGCATACGGAGTAGCGCCAGTCCGCAGGATCGATTGAACCACGGCTGTGATTTACCAGCAATGGGTACCGATGAGTGCGGAATGAAGAGCTTAATTCCTTACTGCACAACATCAGCAACAGCGTTTTGGGATCATCCAGCGAGAAGCAAATCCATCCCTTTGGGTAAGATACAAAGAAGAGACGCAGTCCATCCCAATCTGCTGACCTATAGTGCCAGACATGCCGGCAGCCAAGAAAAAGGGGCCGCGATCTGCGTTTTACTGGTACCGAACTGTGGATATGACTGTGTTCTCACTAGTCCAGTGGAGCACCGACAGAAACCTGGTAGCTTTCCGGTTTGGAGGTCAGCAGGAGGTCTAACAGGGAGGGTGTATGGTCTTTCACATCCGGGAATCGCGGGGGCTATGAGACCATATTCTAAAGCAAAGTCGTTACCAAATCTACCCGCATGATCGGTAAAGCGTAAGTTTAGTCATTCAGCATGATGGGCGTTAAAATTTCCAATAACCACGATCTCTGCGGTTGGGATCTTTCTTAGAAGGGAATCCGTAGCCTTTTCGATGTGCTCGAGGAGTCGGTCAGCTTCGGTATTACCACTATGGGATCTGTAAAGGCAAGTATAGACGCGAGGGTTGTCGTCGTAATCTACGAGTAGCCAAATGATGGAGAGATCCCTGTCTTCAAGACTGCAGAGGCGACGAAAGCAGATATCTTTCCCGATGAATGCCAGCATGCGGTACCAAGGAGTGTACTGGCTCATACCTTGGGCACAAGAGGTATGATGTATCAATCGGAGAAGAAGAGAAGGCCTATTGTATTTACTGACTTCAAAACCCTAGACTAGTAGCGCTACTAAAGTCCTCAAAAATCCTATTTCGATAGGACAGCGAGTGGTCATTGTTCGCAGGTTCTGAAGCTGGGTTTATATTGGGATATAAACCCAGCTTACTTTTGAGGCTGGCACTAAATCAGGCGAATATCACGCCAACTTGAATTTTGAGAATTACCACGCAGATCCGCCGTTGTAGTCGACAACGGGTCATAACACAATAAACGGTGTGATCACACCAACATCTAGTTCGAACCAAGCTGACATGCAGGCTTGGCATGTTGAAGAGGAATTCAGTTCGAGTAAACACAATTGAAACCCCAGTTGTACGACAGGAAGGACATTATTTTTTAAAATTTAATATTTTTTCTATAAACTGAATTCTAGCTGAGCAAGGCCACCAAGTGTTTATACTACCGCCGTACCCCTAGACTTAAAGCCAATAGAAATGACGTAGTCTGTTATAAAACAATATGTAAGCAGTAACAATGTCAGATGGAGTGTTATTAAATGTATTGTCTTAGTGCTATAAAAAATAACTTATGTAGGATTGGCTGAAGTTGTGTAAAAAGATGAAGGATATAGAAGAGGTTTGGCAACAGAGGAATTTATTACTCGCGTTGATACAGACAGTTCCAAGGATAAACCCCGGTGATTCCTATAGCGATCACGGGTAAGTTTGCATAACCGAAGCAGTTCTGAACCCGGGCCCTCAATGAGTAAACGGTCCTGCCGAGATACGATAAAAGGTGTAGCATCATTATTTGATTCAGGCTTGAAAAGGAGTGAGGTTAGTGCTTGGTGTTCCCGTGGACGCGTGTGTAACTTAGAAACTAAGCCAAAAAAAGTTTTTCTATATCTAAAACAAAAGATTACGAACTCGATAATATTTTTATTCTTATACAAGCTATATAACATGGTATCATTGTACATTGATAATTTCAAACTAAACACTCGCACTCAATTCGCACACTCAAACTACAAGTTCTCATGGAGATCAATAATACAGAATTAGCCTAGTGTCGACTCTAGGCTCCTACAAGCGCAATTATTATTTTGCTATCAATGAATTAAACTAATAATAATTATATTGCTTGCGCGATATCCCCCCCATGTTTCGTTCAGCGCTAGATTTACCCACCGCGACTTTGTTATCTTCTAGTCATTTTATGCCATCTAATAGCAATTACTAGGAAGCGGTACCTAAATGAAGTTAAGCTGTGTCTAAAAATTAGTTTGTCTCTGGAATGCAATCTCATAAAAGTATTGTTGATAGCACTTGTGTGAAAATATTCACTAAAGATATAATAAAATATTTTTTAGGGCATTCTCTGGTAGCCGAGCAACACGAAGGCCATCGCGGCTGGGCCATAATACGAGGCGTCGCTCTCAACACTAGCTTGTGCCCTTGGGATGCAGCAGTGCTAGAAAAATGGGCCAAGTGTATAGATTGTGCGCGTTTTAAGAAGCTTATGATGTTGAGTGCACACTGTCTGCGAGCCCCGGGCTTGCATGACAAGTATTGTGTGCATAATATATTACAGGTAATAGAGGGCGTAGTTTTACATCCTAAATTCAGACTAGGAAAATGTTATGGGCCTAAAATGATCTACCATGTTCATATTCCGACAGTATACACAGTAATATACACAGTAATATATACAGTAATATATTCCTGTAGTGTAAATATATTCGAATAAGAAAGTAGTACTTGGTCCTAGTTTGACAATGTACATGATATTATTTGTCGATAGAGGAGAAAACGTGCTGGAAGTACCGTCTCCAATCAGGTACAAAAGACGGTGCTCTATAGGAAGCTCTGTAAAATTGTGAAATAATGATCAATTATCGAAGTACACATGGACTTTTTTATAGTTTAAGGGATCAAACAAGAAATTGGAGCCTTCTTACGACTACCAACGCTCATGAACATCCGCACAATTACACCGATGCGTGCTATCAAGCTGACTGATCGATCTTCTGACCCTACCTATTCTTGCCATAAATGTTGTAGCAAAGTTATTTTCAATTAAATTTTTTTTATTCATTCCAAATAACACTCATTACTTTCACAGTGTGAGTTTAAACATAAAATAATTAAAAATATAGAAGCTTATTCACAGTGGACTCCTTTCACTACAATGCAGTCCTTTAAACGTTGAGGCCTGATATGAATAGAAACACGCACTCTTCCCCATAGAAATGGGGAAAATCTTTACTGCCAGTCGTGTGGATTATTTTAGAGACTCCAAATTATCATTGCGATTAGAGCAATCTGTACTCTCTAAAATTGATACTAAATGACAATTCAGCCCATTAAGATTTAGGGACTAGAAGACGGCCAGACTTAGCTCCGACGAAGTCCGAAACGTTCGCTTCCAATCAAGACTGCGTGGACCAAACTTTATGACCCGGCGTCGAGTCTTGCTGAAAGGACCATACTTGGTTATTGTAGATAGTGTTGTTAAGGGGCTTAACTACCTTCTGAAGAATGGTATCTTGATACACTTGTACCGCTTTTTTGATACCTTTTTCACAAAAATATGTCTCAGCCAATCCTTCATTGCTAACACCCAACCAAACTACTGAATTCGGGTAATGCCCACGTTGCACTCTATCGACTAATTGAGAAATTTCCTTTCAAATTTGAGCAAAATAAACACATTTTTTCATTTTGTTTGTGTAGATGTTGCACAATTGTAAAAGAATCTTATGCAGATAAAAATTATGCAGATGATAGTACTGGGGATGGAATACGTCAAAAATATCGGAACAAGCTTGTGTCTGAAGTCGAGAATTTGTTGTCCAAAGTCCCGGCATCGGGCCTACTAAATTTAATAATATTTAACCCCCATAAGGCTCAAGTTTGCGTGTTTGTCGCTAAGAAGACATTCTTATTCGTATCTCCTCGTTTTCGGGACACATACCTATCGGCCTCAGCTAGTATCGGAATTCTTGGTATCGACATATCGATTAACGTTCAGTTCCACGGTCATTTGGAAACGAAAGCTAAATTAGCCTCAAATAAGCTGGACGTGCTCAATACGGCCAAGCAGTACTTCAATCCAGCCTATTGGCTGCAACTTTACAAGGCGCGGGTCCGACCGCATATGGATTACGGCTCCCACCTTTGGGCAGGGGCCCCGCGATATCAGCTCGTTTCATTTGACCACATACAACGTAGAGCGACCCGAATCATTAACGAGCAAAGTTATTTCCGTACAGCTCGATTAATTGGTCCTACAAAGTGGTGTCGCTTCGCCATCTTTAGTAAGATAGCTTTCATCGTATTTTCTATGGTGAGTGTTCCGAGGAATTGTTCGACTTAATACCAGCAGCAGAATTTCATCTTCCGACATCGCGACAGAACTGTAAGTTCTATGCCCATCACCTTCATGTCCCTTAATCCACAAGAGTGCGGCTTAAGCGCCACTTCATACCGCGCACAACTGTACTGTAGAACCAGCTGCCTCCCTTGATATTTCCGATCCGATACGACTTACGAGGTCTTCAAGAAAAGAGCATACCTGATCCTTAAAGGTCGGCAACGTATTTTTAAGATCTAGTCTTACAGATGTCTATGGGCAGAGGTAGTCACTACCCACCTACTCGTTTGCCCCCTACCTCATAAACAAACTGCTGACTCCCTTTCGGTACCGCTTCAGTAGTTGTTTCGATTTTACCACCCTATTCATCTTTAGTTGATCATTTAAGAAATTTCGAGTGCTTCTCTTACAGGCCGCAAGTCCTTAGTCATCTCTTAAAATACGCGACAGGGTTCTACTTAGGTGCTATCTTCACTTCCCGAGATAAAGACTTTCTGACAAGGTTCCTTCTAATTCATTCCCTTACTGTTTTAACCAAATTTTTACCACGTACGTATACAACGTGGGTGGCCAGATATTTCTCTGTCACAAAAAGAGGAAGTCTCATAGTACCTATTAATAGCCTGATGCAAACATTTGACTAATACCAAGTGTGTGGAGAGTTTGCATTTTTTCTCCATACCTAATTTGTGTAATGAATTCACACCAACAATGTTCTCTTTATCGCTCCACTACATTTTAATATCGCAAAATATTGCACAATATATTGGCACCAAAATGAGAAAACCCAATGAACAATCGTATAAAAGTGACAGATTCCAAAATCAAATGTTATGTTTTTTTATTTTTAATTACAACATTATTTATGGTCAGAGTTGTTAAAACAAAATAAACCGTGATATTTGTTGAAGTTTTGTTGTAATGAGCCCATATATCATTTTTAAAAGACAACAGAAGCCCCAGCAGAATATCTTCGGAATTCGCTCTGTTAATTTTAAAATATTCTGATGCTATATTTTGACGTCACCTTTTAATAACTTTTATCATAATCAATTCTGTTGTTTTGCTCCGAAACTTCTTTAGCCATTAATTATGTATCGGAGAGCGCATCCTACCATGTCTTGTCAGTAGACAGAATGACATATTGATAGACCTTATTAAATTAGTAGTAAAAATATTTTCTTTCAGACAGTATTGATGGTACCACCGAATTGTCCAAAGGCTGTTCACATCGCACAAGTGCTGGCTAGGACTTCGGTCCAGAGAGGACGAGATATGGGCTACCGGGTGGTGCGATTCGATGTTACATGTGATCTAGTGTAGGTATAAAATTACAATATCCAGCTTCATCGCTACACAACATAAGAAAACGTTTTGAACGTGTCTATCAAATATATTTACAAGAAGTAAATGTGGTTTAACAGGAAGTAATAGATCATGAGAAAAAGTACGCATGTTTGCCTGTGTGTGTGTTTGCAATCGCTTGTAACTACTGGACGAACTTGAGTATCAATGTTTTAAGACACAACTGTTAAATATACGTTTAGATGTTTAACATTTAACATTTCACAGAAATAAAATGCTGAGTGACCATAGTTTGGTAAAGGAATGGGAATTCCGGTATAAAATTATTTCAAATCCAGAGAAAAGTATCGGCCGTCACGAGAAAGAATTAGTAGAAGAGACAACAGATGAGCGCATTGAAGTAGAAAAGAAAATTGTTGTGTACACGGCGTTTCCAACAATACAAAATAAATCAAGCACTGAAATAACGAGAAACAATCATCACCGAAAGTAATAATTATCATAACTGGAATTTGTACATACGTAACTTAATATGGACAAAGTTCAAAATTTTGTAAAAGAAAATAAATACTGTACAGATTATTTGTTTTAATTGTCTTTAAAAGTCATAAATTATCGTGGACGAGGCTAGGAACTCACGAAGCTCTTTTCACTCGCAAACAGCCCGCGAAAAAATGTAACAAATCACTCTATGCGGTCGTCACCCGCGGCCCGGTTGTATTCGGCGGATGTTGGCATCGAATGGCGCCCGCACGCTCTACGATCGGTTGACGGTTAGGACATACAACTTATAGTTAAGACCGGGCACTCTAATAATTTGTTAACGTTAGCTCCACCACATCACCCATACTGACCTCTCCGCTTTCATTTCACAAATATGCGTCTCACGTCGACGGGAAATTGATATTTCAAATAAGACGTATTATAGATGTTTGGAAGTGTCATGGAGACGCGTTTATTTTTAACTGGCTATATCGACCGCTGAAATGTGGTTTAAGCGACAAAAACCAAAATGTTCAGCAGAACGGTTTTTGTAGAATCATTGTGAGGATGTCGGACATCAGCATACTGTAATTTAGTTGAAAAAAGTCGTCAAACGAGAACATCCCACATAAGGCGTTATGCGACAGACGACGTGGTCAAGTCATCCTACATAAGGCGTTATGCGATAGACGACGTGGTCAAGTCATCCTACATAAGGCGTTATGCGACAGACGACGTGGTCAAGACATCCTACATAAGCCGTTATGCGACAGACGACGTGGTCAAGTCATCCTACATAAGGCGTTATGCGACAGACGACGGGGTCAAGGTGGCGGAGAGCAGCTGGATACAAGTGGCTTGTGACCTGACCGATGAACCGAAAGTGACGTCATTTTACGTCGGTATAGGGTAATAGAGGCCAAAACCTCTGTCGGTTACATTAAAATAACACTTCAAAAACGCAGCTTATTGCTTGGACATAAGTGTCAAGAATTTCTTCGCAGAGCCACTCAATATTGTTTTTATTTACTTGGCCATCCTTGGATGTATAATCATCATCAGCCGGACGACGTCCACTGTTGGACATAGGCCTCGCCCACAGAGCGCCACAGGTCACGGTCACGAGCCACCTGCATCTAGCTCTCCGCCACCTTAACACTCCGTCTTCCGGTGCGGGGCCGCCATTCGAGAACCTCGCTGAAGTGACAATGGATAAATACTGCATCTAAATTTTAAAGGCTATGGGTCATTTAATTTTAACTATCATTAAATCGGTTACGCCCACAGAAGTGGCACATAGAAAACGGATGTCTTTATGTGCCACTTCTGTGGGAGTACTAATGAAAAAAATGAAGAGAAGCCAACTTTTCTATTAGATGAGCTTGTTCTTCTTTATTTTCATCAAATGTAGCAAAAATAAACTTTTTTGCCATTACAAACGTGTGGGGACTCATATTTTTTGCCATTACAAACGTGTGGGGACTCATATTTTTTGCCATTACAAACGTGTGGGGACTCATATTTTTTGCCATTACAAACGTGTGGGGACTCATATCGGATTTTTCATAATTTTCACCGTATTGACTGTCAAGCGATTTTTTTCCTGTGTGCAAATCTAATTAAATTTAATCTGAAGGTAGCTAAAATTCAACGTGTCTGTCTGTTACATATTCATAACATATAAATTTAATCTGAAGGTAGCTAAAATTCAACGTGTCTGTCTGTTACATATTCATAACATATAAATTTAATCTGAAGGTAGCTAAAATTCAACGTGTCTATCTGTTACATATTCATAACATATAAATTTAATCTGAAGGTAGCTAAAATTCAACGTGTCTATCTGTTACATATTTATAACAACATACATGTTTTTGTGCACTGTCACACCTGTTGGAAGTGTAACCTAAATGATAGGGCTATGTCGATATTTATTTGTATACGGAACACTAAAATACATGACCTGTTCATCAATTATTTTTGACAATACTCTAGTTAAATTATTACACTTGTAAGTGCATATATCTGACTTGCCAATACTGGTCCTACCTAAGGTTACCCTTCCTTTCACATGATAAGAAAATAAAGAGCCATTTGTTTTATACTTATCAATATAATATTTCATTGATCTTCGATAGTTTTATTAGAATATTATCCCCATGGCCGACACTACAGTTGACTTATTCCAATAAATTATGACGACATAGTACAGTGTGGCTGAAATATGGAAATTATCTATGAAATGAAATAAGTAGATAGTATAGAGCTTGTTAAAATATCTTCAATGAAATCGTTGCTAGGATACGCTATGTTTACGTTCGAAATTTCAAATATTGCTTTACCGCACTGACTTCAACATTATGGACGGCTGGTAACAGTATCATCATTTATGACTTTAGGGTTTCAATCGGCTTGCCGAAGGAAACCACGCCGTTAGCCTTTCCACAACCATAGCTTCAATGTCTCGTGAGTTTTGAAATAAAACCGCAAACCGACACCGCAGCGGGCGCGGGCATAAAACGAGTAGTGAGTACGTATCCTTAGATTCCTGCCAAATGTAGGTATCATGGATCTACAGTAATCACTTAAGATCATAGGTGTTCATTCAGACATCTTTGTCTTAAACAAATTAATTGTTTGTTTGTGGACTCAGAAACAGTGGTCGTAAAACTTCCAAGGTAAATTTTCACTGTCCGTTGTGATTCATTTTCCCCCTTGTCCGTTGAAATATCACTTGTACCATGTGGCCCCGTACACATCTCATTGCTTTCGCAGGTTTACTGCAAATAATGACTTGGTTACTTTAGGTACAGTTTATTAAATACATTTTTATTCGGACACACATTCTCGTATTCTATATCATCAAACAAAAAATCTTAATACAATCTGAAACCAAATAAAATATTCATAGCGCAACGCTTAAGTTATACACATACAAAGACAACTAGTTAATGTTGCTTAACAAGTGACTATTCCCGTCGGTAGTCAGTAGTCAGTAGTCACTGGTCGCAGGTGTTTCGATTATTCGTTTGTGTGCTACTTACACAAGACGTTGAGAGGACTTGACAGCTGATGGTCAGCTGATGATCAGGCACAGCAGCGGCATTATAACCGACCTTTAAGTCTTGCGCTCGACTCTTTACGTCTGTAAAGCTAGCAAAGTAAACACATAGTCATGACTGTACTTACTACGCTTAAGAAAATGTAGTGCCACAAAGAGAAATTTTGTGCTTAGTTAGATTTTGTGCTTAGTTAGATTTTGTGCTTAGTTAGATTTTGTGCTTAGTTAGATTTCCATAAAAGCGACATTAACTTAAGTGACGTCGCTTCTATGGAAATCTACAATTTGAAATAGACGAAAATGATGTGACCAATCAGTGCTGCAGCTACATTTCTTTTTCAATTTTTTTGTGATAAATCATACTTATTTGGCTGTAACTGAGCACAAAATTTTAATCTTACTTAAATTTATCGATTTCCAATGTTAAAGTCCACACGTTCGATTTATACTGTAGCTATAATGGCAGAAGTTTTATTACCTAATAAATAGGGAACTACTCATTAAACACAAAAAAATCAGATTTTTGCTAAAATGCTATCCTTATTAGATTAGAATATGTGTACAGTGTTCACGGATGCTACAAATGGCTATGGTTATGGTATGGTCGGTTGCCCGTTTTGAAGTTAACTTGCTTTTAAGGTGTAACTCAGAAAGTGGCTTTTGTTGTTATCTAACTTGGCCGCGAAGAATCTTGCATTTATAAAAGTCTTTCAGATATACTCATGACATTCCTTCAGAAATGCTCATGACATTCCTTCAGTAATTCTCATGACTAATGAAACCGTTGATTGCTCGATGAGAACACGTTGGCTGGGAATTGCCCGCGTCGCTCGGCGCCGACGCGACGGCCGAAGCGCGTAACTCGACCGCTGCGGTCGGCGGCCATTTCTTTGGCTGCTCTTGTAACATTATCACTGATTGCCGACACCACGACGTTGACCACATTGTATTACATTTGTCCGTTACGCAAGCTTTCGTGGTGTTGGAAGAAAGCAATATGAATTGCTAAATATTTCAGGTGTTTGGAAAATTAAATTATAGATTACTAGCCCGTGACAATGGCAATTATAAAAAGAATAACTTCGCCTGAAGACAATTGATGTCAAGGAGGTGCGTAATTAGAATACTCTGACACTTCAGATTTGTCACTTAGACGGATAATATTTTTGAATACTTTTAATTTAAAAAAAATGATTCCCTTTAGTAATTAAAAAATATTTTTTTTAGTTATAAGCAAACAGTTGTGACTTCGCGCCTGAAAATGGGCGTAACCCGCTACGCAAGTATTATATAAAAACGTATTTATACACTTACATAGACCTCACCAGTTTTCCCAGTATGTTATTATTCCACGTACACATGAGCCACCGACTAAGCTACAGTCCAGGAGACTACAGTGGAAGAGGGACGTTATTCCATCACTGGTATACAATACGTAATAAGTGGGTCTTGTGTGGTGTGGGGTGTTAATGTATTTTTCCCCAGAGAGGCGCTCCATGCTTAACAATACCGAAAAGGATTGGCACGAAGTGCAGCCGCCTGCGGTTCTCAATATTTAATATTGATACCCTGCAATACTCCCGAGTATTGTACAGAGAGGCGACGGAAAAACAAAGTGTTAAAAATATTATATAACAATAAACAAAACAATAATTCTTAAAAAACAACACAGACAAAAAATCACATGCACAAAAATTACACAATTAAATCAGTAATACAGCTTTACCTCGAAAAGGGATGCTACTCGGCAGAAGTTGTAAAAACGATGCAATATTTCATCTCCAAGGAAGAAAAATATAACAACAAAATAAAATATATTTACACAGCTCAGAGCAGTAGGAGATAAATACAAATAGCCTTACTAAATAAAAACTAAAAAGAAGAAATATAGAAAAGAAGACGTATAATTTATAATGATCCTGTCTCCGATACACAATTGCAAACATCAGGCAGATACAGTTAATTTAATTCAAATGAGGTTATGTAAACATAAATAATGATTTGACGATATCCAAATTGAAATATTGAATGAGATGGCATGGATAAGTATTAATATACATTTAATGACTTTTCCTATTTTTATATTTTACAATTTATTTTTAATGTGCAGTCGCTTCAACTGGCAATAACTATACTACTTCCACTATAATATTTTTAATAAAATTATACATAAATTAATAATATAATAATTTAATATAGTATCATTTATATTGAGGTCTCGTTCAGTGGTGGAGAGATCCTCTTATGACATCTAGCAGTCGTCATCTCAGAAGAAGGAGCTAAGAAGGATTAGATAGGCCTGGCAAGGAATCCCCACCATAGTTCAAGCCTTGTCGTGGCGGTGGGACTTAGTAGCCTGGGGTGAACCCAGGCGTAGCCAATTGAACCGAGGGGGATCTTTGCACCCCTCATATAAGAAGAGGGGGCTTGAAGATTAGGAGGAGGAATCGCTCTAGGAGGAGGCGCATTTGCGCACGGGGAATCCCTTCCCCGTGCGCAAATGCGGGGATGGGAACCTCACCCCATTGCACTGTCTCAAAGTCGATGGGGTTGTCCTGTAGTACGGGGTAACCCCATGTGTAGAGGTGGAGTGTTCCCTTCGGGGGCTGACTAGCCGTCGAGGTGCCCTCATGATTTGTTGTTCCGGGGCACCTCAGCAAGGGCGGCACTGACGGCACTCGCGGTGGTTTTTGTGGGTATTCGGCACTATCATGTACGGCGAGTCCCACACACCACTGGACCCCGCCCAGGGCCGGTGAAGGCGCATTAATGCGTTTCCACGCGTCAACAAAAAAAGGCCTGGGAAGGAAGGCATCCTCGTGGGAGCATGGTCGTCAGTTTTGTGACACGATTCCGAAATGTCCATTGGAACTGGTTGTCACTGAGGTTCCTTAAAAGCCGATTTCTCGATTCAATAATGTTTCTAAAACGTGCGTGTTTAAACAAATAGGAAAGTATCAAATGAACCAAACAATAATAAGTTTTCTTTACACAATAAAAAGTAATTAAATTTCAAAATAAACATTAGCAATTATTGCGACGTGCACAAAAAAGTCCGGACTGTCGAAGTGCGAACAATGATGGCGAGGGTACAGTCGACGGCGCGTTGTGAAACATGCCGGACGCAATCCACAGTTATATAAAACACTCGCGCTGTAATATGCGGCGGAGTTCACCTGGCGCTACAACGCTGAAGGTTTTTTTATTTGGTAAATATTTTGAATTAAATCTGTGTTATTAGTCATAAAAGAAAATGACTTGATGGATACCTATTTAATATATTAGAGCATGTTATGTATAAAATAGTATCTAGATAAAGTAGAAAAAAAACTGAACCTAGATGTTATTCTTGATTGCGACCATGACCTGCTGTTGAGCTTGACCATGCAATCTTGACTAATTATTGCAGTGTCAAGATCATTAAAAATATTAAATCTGCAGACTATAGTCATTGAATTAATTTAATACTTTGTATACATTACGTACTCAATAGGAAAGAAGATAAAACCTATAACTAAAGGAAATTCCTCTTCTTGTTTCTCTAATATAGTAAGTAGGTAGATGGAAAAAATGCTTCCTAATGGAAAAGTATATACTAAAACAATTACTGTAGGGGAAACAGTATAGATATTGTCAATTGAAGCGAACATTAAAATTGTAAAAAAAATATAATATAAAAATAAGAAAACTAATAATGTTTTATTTTATTAATGTATTTACTTTACAAAACGTCTTACACATTTTCATACTATACGACTTCGCCTATGCATAACAAATTATACACTAAAACCATCCCCGAGAATCGCTTTATCCATTTAAGAAACCCGCATGAAAATTCGTTTACTAGAATTTGAGAAAAACAGGTCACATACAGACAGTAGGAGGCCTATTTTATCAAATTGTAGTAGAATTCATTTCTACAATTTTTGTTATATGTTTAGATTAGTTACTGTAACATGCATCTATCATGATTTTTATCTTTAAGATTTTTATTTTGCCTTTGCATTTTTAGGAAGATGCTCGGAAGACCACTTCGGCGTATTTTCTTACTGTGCAGCTACCTCCTCTTCTCTTTTTATTTTCCTTTCTATTTTCTTTTTCTTGCTTTTCCATCTTAAATTCGCAGAAGTATGGATAAATGACTGTTTGTTTTTTGTATAGACGTCTTCTTATTTTCTGAGACATTATGTAAGAAGTGACTAATTTTCTTATTAAATTGAGGTTTCATATTGAGAAGGTTGGCACAAATATAAGCAAGTGTTCTTATTATTAATAGAAAGGAGTAACGGTTTCAAACTGAAAAGTCTGAATCTTTTAAACTGTGTCCAGAACGTCACCAAGGGAGTCAGACGATGACGTCACGCTTACATTTACGAGCCTATAGCAATTTCTTCCGTGAGAGCACAATTTAATTCAATTTCGTTCTGTACTTCATTATGATACTGGCTACAGTACCTACAGTAAGTTCAAATATTAGTATGATTTATTAAGCCTGTTGATAGTTTTTAATATTTTTTTAATGTAGGTCACAATGAAACTAGCAATGAAGACGCTGGCGCTCGTGGCGCTCGTTTGTCTGGTAAGCGCGAGACCGCTGATTGACCTGGAGATGGTCGACGATACAGTCTCCGTTGGATCCTACGTCCGTGAAGTTAGAGCAGCTCCTGTAAGTAAAAAATTATAATACTAGCTGTGCCCGCAGTACGTTCATAAGCTCCCGTGGAACATATCGGAATTTAAGAACTCAAAACCCGACTGAAATACTCAATAATCTCAGTTATTATGTACTTAAGGCATTTATCTTTTGGGATGTCATGGTCATCTTTTTGTTTTATTTTATTTTTTATTTTCTGTTATAATTAAAGCCGGAGTTATCCTATATATTTTTTGGAATGGTTATTCAAAATTAAAGCTCACATTTCAAAAATCAAACAATTTGTTTTCTTTTTATCATTTTTTGCTTAAATGTCCAGGGTCATCAAGGCGAATTTAAAACAATACATGATTAAAATACTAGAAACTAGATTGACTTAGAAAAATAAATAATTCATTTCGGGGGTATCGATCCCGATCCGTATTGAATATTAATAATCATAATCCTTTATTTGCTGTAAAAGTTGTACACGGTGGTTGTTAGTTTTTATATTGTTTCTTACTCTCGTAACTAATAAATAGTATGCAAACATCATTCAATGCTAAACAAAAATATTTATTCAAAAATAAATTTATACTAATGGTTAAGCAATTGAATAAAATGTCAAATTAATTAGGTTACCAGTGTCATTAAAAATGTCACTTAATAGAATTCGTTAGTCTATAAAACAGTAATAAATATTAAACCCAATAAAATGGCATAAAAATGTCAATAATATAAAATGACAATAATCAATAACTAAAATTCTCAAAAATAATAAATTAAATTATATATATAATATTAATATATTAAAAATAATAATAATATTAAACAAAATACCATAATATTATAAGTTAGCTTAAAAAATCGACAATCGAATAAAAGTGATTTATTTTGAGCCAAGTTATGATCTCCTTCTTTTAATTATTATATTGTGACACTTTGATGACATCTGCATAGCATTGTAAGTTTTGATGCACATTACAGGAGAACTCTTATGAAACTACTTCCAGTACTAGTCGGCCAGGATTTCTCTTGTTTCGCGGATATATGCAACGTGCCTCTTTAAAATGATTGTAGTGCGTTTTAACGAAATTTACTAACTCATATACGTACATATATGGAAGAGGCTGTGACAATTTAATTCTATAAATTTTAAAAGCAGTCAACAATGGGGGGTACAGGGCTATTAGAGATTTGGTCAGTCTTTGAATACATTTATTCAATGATGGTCTCTCCATATTGACAATCAGAACAAACTTAAAATTGTACAGGGAACAAACAATGGAATCAATCCAGTTTTTGATAATAGTTAGAAAAAGTTATTATTCTTATCATGACAGTTGTCCGAGACTTTCTGCTGCAACCCGGAGGCCTCCTTACTATATATAATTGTTCCAAACCACTAATTGTCACGGATTGTCCTTCAAATTCAATACTTGAACATTAGGGTGACATCA
>JAFELO010001180.1:0-36822 GCA_017140195.1 Eumaeus atala | reverse complement strand
ATATATATATATATATATATATACCTAAGAATTTGGTCTGATTAACTCTTTGTATTATATCATTTCCATGTGGTATATTTAAGTTTTTCGGTTTAGTAGCATAGTTTTTAAATTGCATATAGTTTGTTTTGCTGGAATTTACATTTCAATTGTTATTATGTAATCAATCAATTTCATTTCTGATCTAATTATTCAACTCTATGTCAGTATTATTAGCATCATTAATTATTACGGAAATATCATCTGTAAACAGCGTGTATATGTCATTACATATTTACATAAAAAAGTATTATAAGAACTCAATTCAATGACTTTATCAATAGAATTTCTATCTCCCACATTACCTATATTGTAGAGCAATGGATATGTCCATTGCTTAATATTCTACTGCTGCTTTGTCGATTACTACAAAGCTTTTGACTCACTCGAGCATGAGATGGTCTGGAGAGCCCTTAAGAACCAGGGCACTGAATATACACAGCAAAAATTAAACTTGAGAAAATAGGAAATGTAATAAACATTAGAAGAGGCGTTCGTTAAGGAGATCCCATTTCTCTAAAACTATTCAGTGCAACACTAGAAGAGCTTTTTCGCCTACAAGACTGGGAAGGAAAGGGCCTACCTATAAATGGAGAACAATGGACACATCTGAGATTTTCAGATGACTTAATAATATTCTCACCTACAAGAAATGTTGATAGATCTAGACAGGGAGAGCCAAAAAACAGGATTGCTTATGAATACTCAGAAAACGAAAGTCATGACCAATGGAATTGAAGAACCCTTATACATTAATAACCATAACATAGAGTATGTCAACGAATATTACTCGGGACAATTAATATCAACAAATAATCTAATGGTAAAATAAATTGAAAGACGTATCAGCAACGCTAGGAAGCAATATTGGAATTTCAAAGAAGTAATGACAAACAAACAAGTAGACATATAAATTAAAAATAATCTGTTTGATACATGTATATTACCAATTCTTATGTATGGCTGCCAAACATGGTCTCTAAATAGATCACAAAATTTCAAAATTATACTACATCTTTTTTAGCGGTTCATAAACACTATGAAGTCTCCGAATGCGAAACGCTTGTGACATACGGACAGACAAAACTATAAGGTTTAAGTTTGGAGATGATGGTGTAGATTCTTCAAAACTTTTTATATCCTTGGCATCCTATGACACCCGCAATGCAGGCGATCCTGGTGCATATATCTTGCGCATATATACTGTCGTAGATAATGCAAAAAGCTATTGCCAATTGGCTTGCTCTCGGAAGAAGCCGCTAAGGCACAGAATAAACATTTCCGGCTGTACAGACAGATTCTCTAAAATTAAGTGTAACACTGATATTTTGAATAGGTTGTTATGTACTTCCGATCCTCTGGTTACTGAAATGAGATCGACGCCCAAAAGCAGAACATTGTCCTTCACGAAAGACGCAACCGCTATGTTGATTTGTGACATGCCAGAGTCTGGAAGTGACTCAGGTTCTGATTTGGAGGAGGTTTCCAGAGGTTTCGAACACCATGACAATTATGAAGACATGGAACTCGTCATCAGTACAACTATACAAATATGGGCGGTATAAGAAATAATAAATACCGTAGTTAAAAATTACAAAATTTAAATTTCGTAATTTTTATTTCTTTTTCTTTCCAAAATCTCCTTTATTAATCATCAGTCATTATTGCATAAAATGGTGTCTTAGAATTAACCAATGCAACTACCTGGAGCAATAAAACGAAATAAATAATTTTGACCGGCCTGGTAAACATAACCCCCGTGTGCGCCTAATTTCTTTCATGTCGTGCAATGCTTCAAGCTCAGGCATAGATTGAACCGTCTAATCGAAAAAGGAGACTAAGGAATATGGCGTGCTCTTATGCATTACACTGTTGTGATATCTAGCGCAGTTGGCTGATAGCATAAAAATATGTCTACCGTTCTACCTCCAGTCTAACATGTGGTATGTAATATCATTTCAGCCAGAGAATTACCACAGATCATATGAGAGCGATGGTGACGGCGAAATTGGATATTCGCGGAAAAAGGAAGGTGGTGGTAAGAGGGGATACCAGCATTTCGATTCATATCACAAGAAGGCTGGCGACAACTACGAGTTCGAGAAGCAAGACTCATACGGAGTAGATGACCATGCCGACGAGGGTCAGACCCGGTCCCGGAGACATCACGAGAAAAAAGGTGAATCAAAAGCGATACCGATCATAAAACCACGTATGAAATTTGCGAGAAGGCTATTCAAATAGATATTTTAGTGCTAGATTTCTTTGCTGATAGGTATTGTAGGGCTCGTGTTAGTTCACAAATTTAATAATAATAATAATAAGTATCTTTATTTAAGTATGTATGACTCATTTTGTTAGTATACATCAGTTACTCAGCCTACGTTATTAAGTACAGAACTACAGACTATGTTAGTAAATATAGTAAAGTGAATAGGATTTACTAATTTATTACATTATTCACACCACTAGACCTTGCGCCAAAGCAAAAACAAGTGTTTGAGTAAATGAAGTGCAGTCTTCTTGCGAACATATCTAATGCATGTTTTATATAATTTTAGCTAATTTGTAAGCGACATTTTACTCTTTGCATTGATTAGCGGATTAATCTTTGTGTTTGACGAATAGTGTTTTCTCTCTCTAACGCGCTCGATGTGCGATTTGAAGACGGAAGTACGGTCTAGAGCGACGCCCAGGTACTTGACGAATGTCAATTCCGAAAAGGGATATGGGAGGCCCGATTTTGCTGCGTTTACGTACGATATTGGGGTATATATCTCCAAATAATATAGATTGGCTCTTTTCAGAGACTGCTTCCTGGAGATATTTTGTTATGAGGACTATACGGGCGTAATTATAAGTATACGACATTCATCTTTACTCTGAGATGTCGGGGCACGTCGCACGTGTATAGGTTGTACAGGGTTGGCGAGAGGATGAAACCCTGAGGGACTCCGGCTCTGAGAAGGCGGCTGGTGGAGAGCGTATCCTCTACCTATCGGAACTGTGTGTTGTTCAGATAGGCCTTGATGGTTAGTCGGTTAGTCTGTCCGGCAAACCCAAGTGGAACATTTTACAGATTAGGCCTCTGTGCCACATTCTGTCAAATGCTTTCGCTACGTGAAAAAAGACTGCGCACGTCGGGATGGGTCGTTTGTGGTTTTCACCATTATGTACAAATTCCGCGACGCGGTGTACCCGTAGTAGGCAACTGTGTTTTTCGCGGAAGGCGAATCACTCATCCATAAAGTGATTTTTCTCCCTCACGACATCCTTACGCGCAAGAGTAGAATTCTCTCATAGATCTTGTCTAAGGAACTTATAAGGCGTATGGGTCGGTAACTTGTGGATTCGGTGCGGGGCTTACCCGGCTTGTGGATGGCGATCACAGTGGCTATTTTTCATGAGTCTGGAAATGCGCACTTTTCCAGTAGAGCGTTGAAGATGCACACTAGGAAATATAAAGGAGCGGGCTTTTTAGTACCTTGTTCGTTATTCCGCCTGAACACTGGGCCCGTCGGTTACAAGAGCGAAATTCGGTGCTCTACTTCCCTATGGACCTCATCCACATGAGAGAGGAGCATAAGTCGCAACTTATAAGTATGTCCAACCCATAAGGCACATGTGTAAAAAGATGTAGAGTAGGCACGGAATAGGACAACGCTCTCCGCTTCCTTTCTATGTTTAAAGACTGACTGACAATTTTGTGCTGACTCAATCTTGTTACAAATAAAATGTTAGTAACATAAACAGACTTGTGTTATTTTGAGGATAACTCTTACAGCGCCGCGATACCGTGAGGCCAGTAATAAGGATGAAGAGGAACGTGACGCCGAAGAGAAACCACAACGACACCACGAGGAGTTAAGGTAAACCCAATTGAGATTCATTTTTCCCGGGAAAAAAAGGGGCAGAATTCGTAACGTACCGTACAGATAAGTGACAAAGAAGTCTCGACCAAAATTAGATAAGATAAATTTATGTACACTAGTGACACTCAAACTCTTTAAAATAATTATTTAAAAACTAAACTTATCATAGTATGTTTGGCAGCGTTTTAGATGCATTGATTTACAAAAAATACAAGATACAAGATACACGATTTCACACTGAATTGTCATTCTAAAGTATCCGTGATTGCACATAAACATTTTTTTTTTCAATTGCAAACTGACTTGTATGATTTTAAGCCGTTTTTGTAATGTAGATTCTATTTAAAAGACGTGCACAATTTAAATATACTTTTTTGAAAAGCCAGCCTTACGCTCATGTGTTTAAGTTGTTTTTACAAAATCCATAATTTGAAAGTTGATTTTGGTTTTAAGACGCTCACAGTATATATTGGTACTTTAATAAATCATTGATTACATAAACTTGTGCATTGTGTACCAAATTTTAATCTCTCTCTGTTCGTGCAATACCATATAAAAGCGATAGGATTTGTTTGTTCACATATTACGTATATAGATAAATCTAAACAGTATTGCAGATTTACACATTGTAGGTTATTAGACGTATGTATTACATATACTTAGTATAAATGTGCCGCTCCGTTCTCTGCTACAAGGTAGTGGAAGTGGCGTGAAGATTAGTCTGTGCATACTTGGCCTGTGTGTTCCACACAAATTATTTGGAATGGGCATGACTTTATGTATCAGAGAATTTGATTTTTTTTGTTACAGAGATGAAGCAAGTGACGGCAACGGAGGAAAGGAAGCGTATGGCCATGACAAAGCTGACTACGTCCTTCCAGAAAAGTACACATACGGATCAGGAGAAGAATATAATTTTTAGACTTGGTGTATAAAGAAATATACGAGTGTGATTTATACCACACGACTGAAGTCAAACTTAACTTTATTTCATGCACTGGCTAGGAGAGAAAGAGAGAAAGAAAATATATAATCGATCTTCTCTCTCTTGCCCCTGCAGTAGGTAATATGCGTAAGGTAAATCTCTCCTTTTTTGTCTCCATTAATTTATCTCTCGTTTTACCACTTTACGTAACGCTATCCTCAAGCCTTTCACTAGCTTACACCCCACGTCCAATGTGCCTGAATAATGTCTACTTGTAAAAGTAATAGATTGCTAGTATTATTGCTACTTAACATATGTCGTGGTAGACAACATAATTAGAATAAAATGTTTCATTATAAGAAACGAAATGCTGTGCATACTAATTACTAATTTCTATAGTATTAATGAATATTGCATGATGTTGACCACCGCTGCACACACTTAGGTATTATATAAAAAAACAATTTATTGTCTGTACATTGAGTACCTTTGTATGTTTATAACTTAATGGATTATTTTAATTTTTACATTTACTCATTTTAATCATTGATTATAATGAACAGTTTGTAATATTGGCAGCGTAAAATAAAAAATATTATTTTGTAAGGAACGTTTGATTTCGCAATGAAGATACTTTGCCCTAGTTTGGCTCTACGTAGAGATTTCAATTTTAACAAAGAAACCATACCACTTTTAACAAAGAAACCTACTGGTTTACTACTGGCACCGCAGGGACTTTGATAATTTTTACAGGATTTTTTGATAGTCTCTGTATATATAAGTTTTGATTAGAATACATTACTACGTACCTATAAGTAAAAATGTATAATATTGTAATGCATGTTATTGTTATAGTATAGTTAATAAACGTTGAACATTATAATTAACTCATTTAAATTTATCGGTTTCGTTAACGTTTGCACATGTGAAACGTTAACGAGACCCACATATTATATACAATATGTAACAAACCACGTTGTTGCTGCTAGGGGCATGATCAGAATCGCTGCTAGGGGCATGATCAGAATCGATATTCAATTGTTCATCATCTCATTTAGTACTATTCAATAAAAAAAAACAAAATAAATATTAATTCACTACAATATTATAAACTAAAAAAATGTGTGTTATCGCTGCTATTCCTTGCGATGTTCGTCTTCCCGCGTCGACTAAGTGTGAGGCGCGGCTCTGCCCACTGCCGGTGTTATACATGTGCATGCGCTGACGTTGAAATGCCGTCACCATCGGAAACATCACGATACTTGGAGCGGCATAAAGGTCCTCCCACATTCCTGCGCTTCTGTATTCTTACATCAGATCTTCCAAGACACATCAACATATTTAAACGTTCTTAGTTGGAATACGACATCATTAACACATATCACGCTTTAGGAAGAGGTAATGCCATTATTTCTACACTAATTGACAAACGAGATAAGGAAAGAGCACAGAATCGTCCTCGACGAAAACCTATCATATAGTCTGGAATTGTTTTACACTTTTCAAAGAAATATTGTAATCGTTTTGTAATTATTTTATTGTAATTTTTTCAAAAGCAATTTATAAGTGAGATAGGTCGATGCTTATCTTTAGAACCAACTTCAGAACGTTTAGGTATAGGATTGACCTTAATTTGCTACTACTACAGCATTTCATCACTCTGGGTTCCACCAAGGCTTCGGTTTAAATTTTGATACCAAACTTTTATTGATTCGTGTGAGAGGGATAAATTTGTCCGCTGAACCGTTGATTATATCAAGAAATCTGACATAATTGTCCTGAACATTGGAATTAATAAGATTTTTTTTTTCATTTGGTGTCAATATCCTTGTTATATTCGACCCTATTTGCTTTTTTAACTCCACTTTTTCACTTTGTTTATGGAATCATTTCTTTTAACATTTCGTTTTATAGTATATTTCTGAAACAAGATCAATTTAATATTTATGCAAATAAGTAAATGATCACTACCTAATTTTTCATTAGTTACAGACCAGCAGCAATCAAAAAAAGAGTAGAAAATTTTAAGTAGGATGACACTCAAAACTCATTTTCCACAAAAGTGTCGCTTATGCCTAATGTACTTTTAACCGTAGATATCGGTACGTATAGTGTAATGTACAAAAATCACCTGCGTTAAGTTTTTTAAATTTGTTAAAATGTATCCTGACATTTCAACAAATTCAAAAACCACATTTCCACATTTTCCATTTCAACCCTATTCAACAAACAATACTCTCTCTTCATATACTGATTATAGTACAATAATAGCAGGGTCCACTTGATGGAAACTGACACAGCAATCTGCAAATTTTTAACCATGGTTGTCCATATGGAGGTTCCATGTGAATCTGTTGTAAACTTGAATCACATCTTCTGCCAACTGTACCATACTGAATAAAAAGTAAAAAAGTACGTAAGTATATGGTAGATGTCGTTACATGTGCAGGTTTTATGATTCTATAAACAAAGTGAAAAAGTGGAGATTGTCACCTCTGTTTTTACAGCCGTCATATGTCATGTATGGATGATATAAATTTAAGTCATTTTGTTGTAATAAGTTGTTACTTTTGTCCCTACTATATTATCACGAAAGGTTGGCACAATGAGGAAGCACAAATTACAAAAATATATTATATTATTAGCCGACACTGTCAATAGTCGGTTCCATAAAGATAAAACAAATAGAGTAAGGAAGCTAAAGAAGGCCTAAAAGTCGTCCCTCTAAGTCGAAAGAGTAGGCAAATGTGGTTTATTATCTGATTCTTTCTTTTCTCATTCATTTCTCTCGGTGCAGTGCAGATGCGAGACTGGATACCAACACGGACAGTCGCCGTCATGTGCTTGCCTCTGGCTTCCCTACCAAACAATGATCTAGATCTCAATGTTCCTTTCGCTTAACCCGGACCTGGCTGCCCAAGTCTTGATTCATAGAACTAAAAATATAATTATTGTGGCCTAACAGGCTTGAAACTGCGCATTTCCATTAACTTTAAATAATTACGCACTCTTGGATCAGCTATATACTAAGTTATCCATTTATTTTATAATAGATTATATAATAGACCATTATTTAGACTTATTATATATTATTTTTATTAGATAGATAATAGACCATTTATTATATAATAGATTTATTTGCGCGAGTAATGGCATCATACATAATAACATAGAGAAATAAAAAAGTACAATTACGATTAAAAAGAAAGCCACAACAACAATAAAAACAGACCATTTCAGGCAGCGGTAGACCCCTCAAGAATGTATAACCTCAGATTAAGCTAGGAGCAAGCCTAACTGTCACCATGGTTAAGCCTTATCGTGGCGGTGGGGCTTAGTAGCCCCTGGAGATCCGAAACACCTTGAGCGAAGCCAATAAAACCAAGGACGTGGCGGCTCTTAGTACCCCTCCTATAAGAAGAGGGGACTAAAGAGCGTGAGTAGGTGCCGTGCTCTGTACCCCTCTTATAGGGAGAGGGGACAAAAGAGAAAAATTGGCAGCGTTTTTGCGCACGGGGCAAAGGGCGAGGATGGGAACCTCACCCCATTGCACTGTCCCTAAGTCGGCGGGGTTGTCATGTTGTACGAGATAACCTTATCTGTGGAGGTGGCGTCGGTCCCTTCGGGGACTGACTTGTCGTCGTGGTGCCCTGATGATGCTGTTCCGGGGCACCTCACCAAAGGCGGCACTGGTGGAACTCGCAGTGTTTTTTGTGGGTATTCGTCACTATATAATGTCCCGCCAGCCCCAAACACCACTGGACCCCACTCAGGCCCGGTGAAGGCGCGTAAATGCGTTTCCCCGCGTCAAAAAAAAGGAGCGAACCTAACACTGATCACCACGCCTACCATGTGGATGTTTTATTTTTCGTTCCAGCAGCGAGCTAAATAAAAATGCGTACGCACAAGTTGGCACTGATTACTGCACATTATATACAACATAATCATAATACACATAATATACAACATAATCATAATACATATTCACAATTATATTCAAAATATAGAGTACATGTGACTACGGAAATAACGTGAGTACGGAAGCACACATAATAACTTTCACATTTTAGGAAGTGGTAGAGCATGCTGCACAGGAGGAGGTAGTGCCAATATAGAATTGGGCCGGCACCTCTCGCTCGCAAAATACCGCCGTAAAGTGACATCTTCAGTGTCGCGTTTCGTGAAAAAAAAAACAAGAAGGAGGGCATCGCATCGGCATCTTAATTATGTGGATGTTCTTGGGCGTCGGTAGTCTTAAAAAGGCTCGTCTGTCCCCCTATTCTATATATTTAAAAAATACACATAGACGTACACGCGCATAAAGTAAACATAAGTAAATAATTAAACCTTTATTTTATTGTAAACTAATTAATAAAAAGATTAAGCTATACATTGATAAGGTTAAAATTTAAGCATCAGTTTGAAAACGTAATAAATATTTTTCATATTGAACCTTAAAGTTATCTTTGGTATGAAGGTCGCGGGACGGAGGTGGGAGATTATACCAACATTATGAGCTGCGTATTCAAACAGCCCCTAGACGCTGTCGTGGCTCTTGTGCGATGTCTGGTGTTTTTATCTCTTGTTCAATCCACATTTCTTAACTAATATGGGCATACCATGTTTGACAATACCAAAAAACATGATCGCAAGATGTAGCCGTGTACGATTCTCCATTTTTAGTAAAGTCGCCTGGTTTATAAAAGGAGTGACCTGATATAAAATACGTACTTCGTATATTTGTACATGAGTATATCATAGGACTTTACATAGGTACACAGGAAACATGACTTCATGACAGAGACCTGTTCATGACAGAGACCTGTTCATGACAGAGACCTGTTCATGACAGAGACCTGTGTCGCTCTGTGGGGGAGGCCTATGTCTAGCAGTGGACGTCATCCGGCTAATGATGATGACACGAAAAAACTACACATTTACTAAATACAATTGCATACCTACCTAGATTTCACTTGTTATCAACAATTATTACGCATTACAAAGAAAGATTAAATTTCGGAACAAAAGTGGAAGTACGGGTGCGGCCAGACTGGAATCCCAATAGAAAATTATTCCTTTTATAGCAAAATTGTGGACACCCAGTTAATAGCAAAATTGTGGACACCCAGTGCAAATTTGTTGGGTGTGCAATTTCTTTATCAATGTGCTGTTTTTACCTGACATTAGATATAGAAATGTATAAGTATTTCCCAAATAAATAAAGAATAGTATTCTCACATGCGGATTTTTAATCTTTGTGTGTAACGAATCCAAAGGTTGATGTCTTAAGTTTACGTAAATGTTACTCATTACAATAAAACTATTTATATCGATTTTAACGCGGTTTATTTAATTAGTCGCCTGGAAGATCTCATGACATTATGCATTACGCAAGATTTATAACATTACTGAGTTTTTTGAAGAGATGCCAAGGCCATGGTCTCAATCAATACGTGTGTCAAGATTTCACCAAAAAATGATATGCGAGTGTGCGCTAAGATTTCAAACCAGGCAAGTACAAAGTTATTAAAAGCAACAATCCGACAAGACCGTTCCGATTTGAACGAGATTGAAAATAAAATAAAATTTATAATTGCCGAAATAAAGACAGTGTTGACAACGTTCGATTTGAGTAATGGCACAGATATACTACTCAAAACAAAATAAGGGCCACTAGTTTATTTACATTTAAGTGCAATTTAGTAAATTGAAAGTAACTGATAAGTACCACTATATTCATTTTACGAAGTCTTTGGTGTTTGATCTCTTTTATGCCCCTTTTATTTTATGTGTTCGTGTTCCTAATTTGAAAGTATTGGCCATTATTTTAAGAAAAAAATAATTGGATGTTATTCTTATTTTTTTCTTTGATTGTCTTCTTAACTTGTTTCGGTTATTTTAGAAAAAGTATTACTTTTTCAATTTTAATTTATTCATTGATTATCTCGCGTTAATCATGCCACCAGTACGAAGGCACAGATTCAAGAAGGACGTTTTCAGCGTTACGTGGATTAGCAGTTGGGCTTTTCTCGAAGAGCTGTCCAAAATGTATGATATCGCTCCCAAGACACTGGCAGTGTTGCCAGGAGATCTGGTTCAGGTAGAGTTCGCATAACAACGACTCATGAGGATCGGTACATCCTACTAAGTGCTCGACGTGATCGTACAGTAGCGGCCCATCAGTTACAACACCAGCTACGGCTGAGAACGGGTACCCGTGTCAGTGATCAAACTATACGTAATCGATTGCACGAAGACCAGCAAATTGAATTCCTCTGAGCAGGGTTCAACGTGCAAACCGATTAAGATTCTCCCGTCAGTATTTGAACTGGAGAATTAATCAGTGGGGCAGGGTGCTTTTTACAGACGAGTGCAAAGTAAAATTCCTTAATGATGATCGGCGTGTCAGAGTGTGGAGACGATGCGGCGAGCGGTATTCGGATTCACGAAGTTGACCGTTTCGGTGGTCCCAACGTAATGGTTTGGGTGGGATTAGTTTACACGGTAAAACCGAGCTGACCATTTTAAATTCGGGTACCGTAACTGCAGAACGTCATCAGGCCTCTAGTGATCCCACTTGCACAGCGAGTGGTGCCTGGATTCATCCTGATGCAAGATAATGCCCGTGTACAAACAGCTCGATCAACCGAAACTGTCCTAGGCGGGTCTTATATTGAGGTATTACCATGGCTAGCTAACAGTCCGGATTTAAATCCGATCAAGCAATTGTGGGACCAATTGAAACGAAGAGTTAGAGAGAATGAGCAAGGGGTCTACAACCAACAGCAGCTGCTTGACGCTATAAAAGATGCTCGGGAGGAGATTCCAGATGAAAACGTCAGGAATTTAATCCAGAGTATGCATACGAGACTTCTGGGAGTGCATTGCTACGAAAGGAGGACATACTCGTCATTAAAAAGGATATACAAAAGTGACAAGAACAGTAGCTTGTCTTTTTCCGGTGATTTCTTTTTTTTTTTCATTCAAAATGGCCAATTTTGTTATAAACATAAAAAAACAATTCATGATAATTATTTTAAGCAATTGTTAGCCTATATTATAATCATTAACATTATTTTGCAGTTACATAAATTGAATAAGTAAATGTCTTTATTATTTTCATGATACATCAAAAAATCTTAGTGGCCCTTATTTTGTTTTTAAAATTCGAAAAATTAACCGACCATCGTCACTAGCTCTAATCAATCACGCGCAGTTCATTTCATCAAAACATTGTTTTAACAGATTGACTCTGTTAAAACAATGTTTTGATAATAATAGTACGCTGGTTTTGGAATTGGGTTTAAATTTTGCTGTGATGCCTCGAAAAATCTCGTTTGAAGGAATTATATCCAATCTAGAGTTTGTATGTATAAAAATAATGTTAAGAAGGAAGATTTGGAGGCCATGAGGCAGGATATATCGTCGGTTTAAAAGGAAGCTCCGTACCAAAATTAAATATTCCTTTCGAACAATACAACGCATTGCAAAACTTACATAAACTAGAGGATATAAAGATTCTTCGCGCGGATAAAGGTAATGCTGCCGTAACAATGGACACGACAGACTACAATGATAAAATTGAACGCCTTTTATCGGATGTGCTCACTTACAAGTGTCAAAACCTGGATTAATTCTACAAGTAAGTAGAAGGAGTATCAATGGGTTCGCCTTTATCCCCTATTCTCGCTGATATCTTTATGGAGGACATCGAGGAGGCTCCCCTTCGGACTTCACCAATAACGCCAAAGTTCTACAGGAGGTACGTTGACGATACCTTCACAATTTTATTTAAGGATAAAGTAACCATTTAAGTAGTATAAACTCCAAAATTCAATTTACAATGGAGTTAGAGGCAAATAATTCTTTAGCTTTCTTCGTTGTTTTGATCATCCGTAATCGCAACAACACATTCGGTCATACCGTGTACCGGAAACATACCTATACTGATCGGTATCTAAATGGCAACTCTCATCGCCATCCAACACAGTTGTCTGCCGTGGGTAAATCTTTGTTTTAGAGAGCACGGGGCATCTGTGATAAGCAAGCAAGACCTGGATACCGAACTTCAACATGTCGAGCAAGTTCTGCAAAACAACAAGCTTCTGGTTTCGCGTCTGCTCCACGGAAGCCGAGTGCAACCAGCAACGTCGAGTGCTTACCTGTAATATTACCATATTTAAAAGGGATGACTAACAAAATAGGCTATATTCTCAAGCGAGCTTCAATAAAAACTTATTTTAAGCCGCCAAAGAAGGTTAGTCAGTTCTTACCATCAGTGAATCATACCATATCCCCCTGCAAGATGCAGGAATGTACAAGCTTGATTGTAACTGTAGCCTCCCTTATATATAGCAAACTAAAAGATCAATAAAAAATGACTATAAAAATATAGCCGATATGAAACACCGACATGTTGCAAAATCAAAAAAGTAAACATGACACCCCATTACAGCAAGATATAATAAGTACTGTTTGCGTTAATCGCAAAACTTAATAATTATAATTATTCGGGTACTTTTAATACAATAGGACCTCAGGAGGTAGTAGAAGTAGTTTCCTTGTAACTCCAGAGGTGTGCATTTATTTTAACCTTCGAAATGTACAGTTTCAAGTATACTGTCCTATGTCTTTTTTATTCTGCAAACATACTTTAGGCGGTTATCTCTATGGTCATCATTCACTATAATAGCATGGCTACACGAACGGATAGGCGAATCCGTCCACGCTCATTTTAGGGACGTGATTGGCTAAAACCATAAGTAGTTTATAGTCAACTTGTCAGACGTCAGTTGACAGTTCACTTATCCAAGTAGGCTGTTGAGTGTTGGACAATGGATAGTCGAGTGTATTTATAAATTCAAATTGATTTTGCTGGGGCAACCAAAATAAAATTTATTCTTGTAAATTCGCCTTTCCCTTGAATGTTGTAATGTGATTCACTATTAAATTCTTAAATTTAAACATGGGCACCAAAGTTGTCGAAATGATTGCTTTTGTAATATTGAATGTCTTTGGCTGTGCCTCCTCTGGTAAGTAGACGATTATTTAATTGAATCAATTTGTTCTGGCAATTTCATTTGAGAGCTTTATTCTTTTTAACAGAGAATATCCTGCCCTGCAATGAAACCCAAGTAGGAATGTGCCTCGGAAATAATCAAAAATGTAGCGCGGTGTTGCACAAATGCGTTTGTTTGGAGGGTTTTGTGATGGATGATGGGCAGTGCGTCAAATCAGACTCTGATCGTTTCATTGTCCACGATACTACAGCAATGGTTATATCGATATTTACAATCTCTCTAGTGGTGGTTGGATTGGTGTTAGTCATAAGAAAGTATAGTCTAATGGAATACATACGGCGTAAGATTAATTTGCGTAGCAACACTGATGTCACGTACGAAGATGTTATGATTGCTCAAGATGACCCACCTCTGGTTCCGTAGTTCCATTAGTCTATGTTATATTTATTTGTACATTGATTGTTAAATGTTAACATTGTATTTACTAAGTCATGTATTTTTCTTTAACAAGTTCTTAGCTAATCTGTAATACTCCCTTTTTAAAATCTATAAAATATAATTAAAACAAATATTGCTTTAATTTTTTCAATTTAATTTTTAACTATTACTCAACATATATTTGTACTATGATACACCTATATGGTTATCTAGTGATTTTATTTTCATCTTGTTCTTAAACCCAAAAAATAAATTAGTATTGATCAGTTTACAGTTTTTAAATCTATAAAATATAATTGATACAAATATTGCTGTTATTTTTCAATTTTATTTTTTAACTGTTACTCAACATATATTCGTACTATGATACACTTACATTGCTCTCAAACCTAGAAAAATAAATTAGTATTGATCAGTTCACAGTACATACTTTATTTGGATTATAATGAATGCCAAGAGATCTCCTCCAGTTTTGGTTTCTTAACTTTATAGCATGAGTAACACTTTTTACAATAAAATATATACTTAAGTCCTTGCAGGACCATAGTACTGTAAACATAATTTTGACTATGTACGCCCAGAGACATAGTTTTAATTGTTGTGCTCCTGTGCTCCTCACCTCTGATGAGCCAAAGGAAATTAAATAACTGCTCTTTTTTTTTCCTCTTTTTTCATAGTATTGAGTGGGAAGCAAGTAACCAAAGCCTTTTGTCAACCACCTATGCCCGTAGGCATCTGCCTTATTGTCATGCAGATGTGTTGCTGTGCTGTTCTCGTCACGTTTAATGAGCCAGGTCATGTCGGTATCATATAAGTGAGGGTGTCTTCTAAACTGTGACACCCCAATCCAGGTATATGTTGCACATAAGAGGTAGTGCTGTTACAAAAGAAATTTTGTTTATATTACGTTCATAGAAAAACTGTTCTTGGATTTCTCTTAGCAATTATGTACCTGGCCTATATATTAATGGGTATAATTTCAACGTCTCTTGAAGTTTACCATTAAAAAGAGCTAACATTTAATTCCTAAATTGAAAAAGAATATGATTTCCTGGACATCAGTAATTATTTCATTTAAGCATTATTTATTTCAGCTCAATTTCATTAAAGACTGAACTAATCTAAGAAAAAAATATTTTTGTTACTTTTGATGTATATTTTAAAGGATTTAAAACACTGAGATGTGCTGTGTGCTGAATATATTATGGTGCACAAGTGTTAGTGTATTTCCAAGTGTGATGAGGCTACATTTACTAACTACATTTGAACAAATTAACATTGACCTAATTTACAAAATACAAATGTGTCTTTAATATTTTCACAATTACATTATGGTTTAGAATATATTCTGTATGTGAGTTATTTGCTTGCATTCCATGTTATTGTGAATAAAGCATTATATCAACTATAAATAAATATCTACTAGATAAAGAACCAGTTACACTTGTAGATCAATTTAATAATTGTTGCTATTATTTTTTGGTCGTAAATATGATATATGTTTTGTATTTGGTTGTAATTGCATTATTTTATTTTTATTTTGTAGTGTTGATTAGTTATAAAAGTTAAATATCTTGCTATTCTGATAAAGTAGAGTGCTATTTATTCAGCTGTGTGGGCCATTTCCCTGATGATAATAGGACGCATCCTGACTGATGATATTCAACATAATAAGTTAATGACGAGTGGGAGTGTCAATGGTGCTATATCTCCCGTACTATGTTGAGCTACTTATAGCATGAACATTAAAATTACTCTGGTTTGTAACCTTTTGTATTGTAGTTTTTTCAGACAATGTTATATCTGTGTAACTACAATTGTCAGTAACATACAGGAATGGGAACTTCGGAATAGATGATTTGTTAAGGCACTAAAATATCACAGAGAATATTCAGTATTTGTTTCTGATGCAGAATTTTATAGAAAATAGGTTCCTAACTCTAACTTGTCTTTGAAATTATACGGTTACCTAGACCGGACGGCCGCTGCTCGCTCGTACACCTGACGCGCCCGGGATCTTTGAACTTTGGGCGCGCGAGTTTATATCGGCTTCATGCAGTGAAAATATTTACTTAAAATAATAACACAAAATTCGGTGTGAAGTTTACTATGTACGTATGTCATATTTACGTTTTATGACAAAGCTTTATTGGGTTACATAGTCCCACTATTACCTATCGTGTGCTAAATAACGTGATCGCTTACAATTCACGTTGTGTACATACACCGATAATATGTTTAGTGATCTTGTTTGATTTTAGCATGAAAAGTAATCAATTCGGTCTATCATAGCAATGACAGTAGAACCATCCCTATCCAAAAATAAAATTTTAACAAAGCAGTTTTGAAATATGTACTAATATGTTCATAATCTTGTAGTCCGCTAGTTTTAACAAGTACATAACATTTGTACAAGTATCCGAGAACAGTCACGGTAGATACGATTGCTTGCGTCATATGTGTGCAGACTGAAGTTATTAGGTTGAATTATCAGGTTGGATGGTCAAATTGTAATAATAAATATTTGTTACAGCTTATATGCCTATAGTTTTCTGTTTTAAGTAATCAAAAGCTAATATATTCAAACATCCTCCCTACATGTTACACAACGAAGATGTGTATATTAATTTTATGAAATATTTTATATTTTTATAACATTGTCGAGTAAACTTTTGTTTAGTCAGCTTTTTTCATTTTTCAATTCATAGTGAGACATGCATAGAAATCTGAGCCATTTTGTGACTAACATAAGCATATGTGGCCCTTCTTCTCCCATCCCTCCAATGGATCGTGGGGATAACAAGTCGCACGAAATGCGACGGCATAGTCTTCTCTTTTAAGGCGATATCATGTGACTAAGCGGGGTGGTCTTCCTATTCAGCTGCAATGCAGCAGGATTACTGATATCCACTGTAATAGTCTACAATAAATTTAACTAAAATTTAAAAATTACAGTTAGGTTATTTTTGCTTCAATCCGAGGTCATTGTCGGGTATTTCATTCCTTATACGTATAACTATTAGTAAACCCAACCATATATATTCCTTGTATTTTACAACCTATATATTTTTTTAATTAACTTATTATTTAAAATTGTAATGTTTAATGCTCAAAATATTTTAGCCTTTAGCTATGTATGTATAACTTCTTTCTTCAGTTCACCTAGGTCTTAGGCAGTCCATGTAACTATATTTTAAGAATCTGTGTACCCCTACATATAAAGCATAATGCAATTGAATTATATATGTGTTAAATAAAATACTCTGTGATATTGCAACATGATTTCATTTTTATTTTTAACACTTGAATAAATAAATAAATTTATATACTTTTCCACAAACGTTTTTTTACGTTAAAACGTAAAGTGAAACATAAATTATTGGTGGAAAAAGTATATAAATTTATTAATTTAACCAAGGGTTAACATGAATTTCTACCAAGAAGTGACAGTACATTCAATCAACCATATCATTTATTTTTGTTAAACAATTGAACCACCTTCTAAGGAGGATATAATGTCTTAAGTTTACGCAAATATTACTCATTACATTTAAACTACCTCTACAGATATCGCGGTATATTTAATTATTTAACTAACCCAAGGTTTCAGAAACTACAGCAACCATAGCCACGGGTGAAATGAGATGACAGATGTCCTGATGTCAGTTATTAAAAGTACCCGAAGAATTTTATTTCTCAATTGTTCCTATTAACACGGACATTATTTATTATATCTTGTTGTATTGAAGTGTTCTGTTTACTTTTTGATTTGATTATGTGTATCACTGGGTTCCAAGCAGAGGGAAGAACCTACCCATCTTGTGTTGAAATTTTGATGATTTTTTAAATTTCAATAGGACCTTCCTTATATAGCCAATTTTGTCATTTAAATATGGTAATATTGCAGGTGAGCGCTCCGACGGTGGCTTCCTAAGACAGTGGCCTTCTAAGGAACCATCAAGATAAAAGAAACATTCCAAAGTGGGACTATAAGCATTCAGTAGTAAAATGATTGCTTACTTACCTACCTACTATCTGTGCCACCCATAAGCTTTCACGCGCGTCAAATCTAGATAGATTTATGTTACTACAGATTATAAACTAGGTAGGTATATCTGTGTCAAATTTCAGTAGCTTTTATGCGAAGGAATAACAAACCATACCTACACCTAAGGCTAGATACCTCTAAACGTTCCTTCTCTATGTTTAATATCAGAAGGTTGGAGCCGTACTAGCAGTGGGAAGTACCCAATAGTGACAGCCACCAGTGTCGGCCCAACTCGACTGCTTACAAAGATGTTGGTCTAAATAAACATCGGTTGTATTTGTGCGAGAGTTCGGTGATGCATTGTGGTCCAATTGAACCGAGGCGGGTATAAACAAGTAAACCACCTACAAATAAGTAACAGTCAGATCTTTCAGTCTTTCACATCGCCATTATGTGGGGTTTGTGAGTTGAGAGAGATTGAGCACGCCCTCTGGTTTGTACGGATGTTCGCGGGTATGTAGTCGCCCAAATGGTTCGACCGCTCGTTTGCCACATTCCATTCTGACCCAAAACGAAGTAATGCGTTGTGACTCAAATACTGTTACGAATAATGGGAACAAAAAAAAATAGGTACCTATCTAAGAGGAGGAAAGCAGGGCAACGCATGACAACAATAATGTGGATGCCTTTTCTTGTTGGAAGTCGTCAATAGGCTTCGATTGCTCGTATACTATAAAAAAATTGAGTAATGATAAATTCGTACAGTACAGCCATCCTCATGGGAGATGTACTAAAGCCCAGACCATCCACCNCCCCCCCCCCCTCCCTCTTCCCGCAGATAGGAAGAGGTAAACCGGTAATTTTTGATTCCATCGACCAATAAATAAGAAGTGACGTAAATATTAAATACAGACATTGCTGAGCAGAGACTGAAAACTTACATTAATTCCCTCATGGCCATAAAACAAAAAATATAAAGAACGAACGACTATAAACTTCAATACGGTATCCGGCATGGAAACATATATGTTCTCCATAGTATGACGGAGCCAGAACAAATAATGCAAGGTCTCTGTAAGTCAATGTCGGGAAGTGTAGTGGTTATTGCGATCACCATTACTATCGTGGAATGAATATGTTCGTCTATTCATATTCATGTTATCAACCATGTTTGCCAGATAATTTTTCAGCTCAATCCTATCTCCTAATCATGCTCAATATTTCAGAAGCAGTGACATTATCTTGAAAGCGAACACCAAACCGATTTCTGAAAGCTGCCGCAATTTCGAAGTTTTGTATCACGTGTGGTAGAGCTCGATGGACGTATTCTTGCCTGAATAACTTATAGTCTCTTTTAAATTGGCCATTAACACGTTCTAACACCCATCTGCGCATAGTGACACAGCGGCTTCGATTAGCGTGGGCTTTTGTTAATTGGTGTACGCCTGATTGTAGTGTTCTCTGGTATACATGTTCTATAGCCCCATCCCTCTAAAAAACTTAGGCTGTCTCTAGAACCCCGATCTGGGATAAATACACAGCCTTCTCTAAAATACGATCTTCGAGCAATGCACTCGGAAAATAAACTCTTCATAACATCAGCATCTGATGAAGTTGCTATGTAGGATCCAAAACAATCAACAATATATCCATCGTATGTAACAATCAGAAAGGTTTCAACAAATTCATGTACTTGTGTAAAGAGTAACTTTGTTTTTGGAACACATTGTTGGAACTCTTATTATGGATGTGTATACATGTACCGTCGCAATACTACAATTACATTGTTTTCAATTCCATAAATTACATTAGGGCTCAATAGATTATGTTGTAACAATTCGTCCCTTCTTAATATACTTATACCAAGATTCGTTGGCACAAGCCTTGGATCAGTATCTCTCGCACTTTGTCCATTAAATTCTCTAATGTTCGTCGACGAATAGTCACAAGTGATGAAATCCTTTCATTTGAGTCACCAGTCCACATTTTTAAGATCAGAACTGCTAGTCCTGTACTTCCTCTATGAATTTCTTTTGTTCTCGGCACTTGTCTCAGTGCAATAGTATTTTTGCTTTTGCTAGCCCATCCAATATTCAAAAATGATGGTGAGCAACAGATAGTTGCTACAATATTCTCAGAATCAATAGTAATAATTCCATTGTGATTTATAGTAAATGTTTCAATGTTGTTATCTGCCTCACATAATGTATCCCGTGAGTTACTAATTAAATGTGGCCACATACAAGAGCAAGATTAAACACATAAAACTTGTAACTGTTCAAAACAACTACCTGCAGTTTGTCTGTAACGCTATGTATTGTTGCGATCAGGAAAAACACAGGTATAATTACTGTTGGCTGCTCGTCTGTAGTCTAGAATTGTTATTTTTTCTGGTGTATGTTCGCTGGTTACAGGCGCGTTCCCAGGTAATTGTTGGATTTCTTGCAATAGAACTTGATGGTTCGATTCATTTCACTCCCTAGGCAATTCGTCGGCCATAGCTGAATGTGATCTAACGTTATCGAGGCAAATTGGACGAACAGCTTTTTATAGCATAAAGGGCAGACGAGCTTTCCTACCTACACAAAACCAGCGTGCAGAACATATGCAATCTGTTGCAGAAGCCCACAACAAATAAGTACATCATATATTTACAAATTAGAATTTAGCATGTACTGTCATTATTACACAGTTACTTATGATATAAACCTACATAAAGTATATACCTGCCGAGGTGACGTCTTGCCTGTATAATATCCATAAACAATGTTTCCAAATCTGAGGGATTGTTTTTCAATACTTTGTCATACAAGTTTTCTTCAAAGACGTTCAAGAATAGAACAGCCACATATAAAACAATACACATTTCGTATATTCGACTCTTTTTGAAATCTTTCATATTGAAACCTGCTGCAACGGAATTGGGCCGGCACGACCGAGGAAGTACCTCTCGCTCGCGCTAGCGTCGCTGTCAAGTTTCTTGCGGTTTATGAGTACCCGGTGGCCCATTGGGGGGTTTGATGGAAGGGCAATACATCTGCGTGGCAATAATGCGAATGTCCACGGGCGTCGGTAGTCACCAAAAGCTTCCGATTTCTAGTTTGCCCCCTTATGCTATAGAAAAAAGATGTAACATTCATCTGCATACTTTTGATGACAAATAAATTAATGCGTGTATCATATGGTAAATGCTTCTCCTAAGGATAGAGGCCGAGGTACGCAGCGAGACCGCACGGTGCAGCTACTTATCATATAAAGATTGTCGCTCATTTTTCTCGAAGACTTCTCCCCTTTGTGACACTTCCATGTGAAAATTATCACGAGGGGTAATTAATGTAGGATATGGAGACCTAGGATTTACTAAAGTATTGGAATTTTAAATTTTCATAACAATAATGCATGATACTGAACGGGACTCGCAGCACGGGTTGACGACATTTACTTTATTATTAATTTTCCACATTATTATAAAGTACCTACATCATTATTAAGCCAAGTCAGTTTTTTTAGTTTAGGCTCTACCCAATTACTCATTTAATATCTCCCGGTTGTGCTAAACAACGCCGTAAGAGGTATGTGCCATGCTACATTGCGGCCGAATTGGGTCGGTTCCACCGAGCAGTTAGGTTCCTCTTGTAGTAATTATGTTTTTGCTACCTAAACATTATAAAAAGTATATCTGTGATCTTTTGACTGTCAGACTAAAGGTGTGCTCAGTGTCGATAAATGACTTTTTCTTTCTATAAAATGTTTAAGTAGCAAAAACAATTGCTACACTCCTGTTCACGTGATACCTCTGACAAAATCGTAGGTGGCTTTTGTGTGGGTTTGAATAGCCCGTAGCTGATCGAGGGGAGGACGAAGGGTGGGTACCTATGGACATAGTAACTATGCGAAGTTGATGATGAATGTTCTTTATCATCGAAAGTCTCCACATGCTCTATAATGTAAATAAAAATGATTTGTTTGCTGACGACCTGAAATATTTTTTTTACCGGTACGAGGTCTCCCAGTGGACCGACGATCGGTGGCAACCTGCTTGCCGAGCACTTAATAGTACACGTACAACATACGCGCGTGGCGCTCTCCCACCAGAGTACTGAGTCAGTACAGCTGAGCCGCGGGCGTCGCTCAGCCGCCGCAGCATGTCATCCACTGTCGACGTGGCTACTGTATCGCTGCGGCCGGTGTGCATTTGTTAGTTTGCCATGTTTAGTGACCAATGTCTGTGTTGTGCGCAATGGTTTTGCTGTGAGCGACTTTTGATGCTTGTTGAGGTATTATTGAGGGATAAGGATTGAGTAAATAAAACATATTTTAATAAAATAACATTTGATACAGTTGCGCCGAATGCAGTTACTCGGTACACGGAGGGCCGACCTGCCTTCAATGTTCTTCCACGCGATCTGCTCGCCGTTGGTGCACCGAGTGCGGCGGGTACACGCGTGCGGTGCTACTCGGTAAAACTTGGCTAAGTTTAACAACCACAATTACAGTTGATGTTTCTATAATCGGTCAGTATTGGCAGTGTATTCGCCCGGTGGCAGGCGTAAACGTAACTGTATGGTATGTGTCACACAACCAGATCCAGAAGCAATTTGGAAGCCCTTCAGTTGGGACTTCAAGCCTTAGAATCTTCCTTCAGTATCATGTCGAACCCTCTGTACCACGACACCAGGGCACTGCGCTGTGTACCACGTCTATACTCGAAGTGCGCACGGCACTGCCGGAGGCACTGCGGGCTACCTCAAGGCGTCCCTGATGTACGGCGTTATGCGGAAGATTGTCAAGTATTTCGCGATGTTGCTGACCACCAGCAGCAGAGCTGTGAGTAGCCTGGAGCTTTCGTACAACACTGCAACAGACGGTTCAGGACAATAATATTTTGTAACGATGAAACACTTTTCTTTTTCTTGGTGAAGACTATTTGATTTGTTATGGACCCTACTAAAATCATATGTAAAACCAACAATTTCATGTATATTATATTTATATAGTCTTGAAGTTAGTGAGACGATTTTATCGCACTTAACACGTGCGCAGACGCTCGGCCGAATTTTGTAGCATTACCTTGACACTTGTTTGTATGTACTACTGTAGTCTATGTTCATCTAGAAACTTTTTTAACACTTGAATAAATAAATAAACTTTACCGGTTTCGACTTAAAATAATCAAGTAAACCTGATGGTTCGTGGTTGTTTGCCTGGTTGGTATGGGTGGATGTGGTTTACCTGATGATGATAAACCGTAACCGGTCGTAAATTTAAATTGAAAAATAAATAATAGTGGAAAAAGTATATAAGGTCTATTTATTTTTATTTATTGAAGTGTTAACATGAATTTCCACCAAGAAGTGACAAAACATTCAACCACCTTTTTTTATTTTGTAATGTTTTTGTAGACGTTCTATAGCCGCGACGCACTCGTTATTTGTTTAGTTGAAAACCAGTGTCAGGTGTCATATTTATTATGGTTACCTACCACATACCGAACTAAACGAATTTGATGTAATCGAGGGGCATACTAGCTTTACATTTGTGCAATGGTTTTACTTATGTGTCATGCAAATGTATGTCTCTGATTTGTGATGAAATAAATGTCGTTTCTTTGACTCTGTTCCATACACCCTCTCCTCCTTCCTCCTTCGACATCTGCGGTGTACCTTTCAACCCTTCGAATAGCACAACCAAATTATACAAATTTATTCACTTGCTCCAACACTACGTCATCGACCGCTACCCTTATGTCCGTTCTGGTTATTCCTCTTTGAAATACTAAAACTTTACTTTTCTTCACATTCATTTGTTAGCCCATATTCACACAACCGTCTTTTATAATTGTGATTAGTGTTTGTAGCTCAGATGGAGTGGAGGCTAAAAGAACTGCATCGTCTGCATGAAGCAGGCCGTTCGTGGTGAGCTGCCTGCATGTTGCTGATTGTCGTAATGCTATTCTCATAATGATTTCAATTAAAAAATATCACACTTACCTGTGATCACGTGGTAGAAAACGACAAACTCATAGAGAAATACGAGCTCGTAGTGCAGCAAGCGCGTGTGCGGCGAAGAGGCCGCGCCCCAGACCAGCATCGGGAGAGTTAGCAGCGCGCTCGCCCGAGCCAGAGAGAGCGCACGCACTGCCAGCGCCGCGCGCACCGCTGTGGGCGTGCAACGGTAATGTCGTGAGCATGGAGCGAGCGAGACTGAATTGGGCCGGCACGACCGAGCACTTACCTCTCGCTCACATGATACCTACATAAAGTGACGTCTTCGGTGTCATAATTCGTGCGGTTTGTGAGGAGTCGGTGGCCCATTGTGGGGAGGTGAGAATAAATAAATAACTCTTTACACACTGCACAATATAATGATTGATACACATACAAAAATTTAGACAGACATTAATTAGTGTTACGAATTAAGAAATAGATAATAAATGAAAAACTTGTATGGCAGCAGCGTGTCTCACAAAACGGCACATCCTCGGCTTCAGTTAGGATTTGAACACAACTTAATCCCCACACCGACATTCAGGACTACCCTTTTAGTTCTAAATTATTTTACTTAATCGAATTATAAATCATTACCAAAAAACCTACCAAACTACCTCATTTTACGGTTTGGACTTTTAGTAAACTTTGGCATTCTACGAGGGTGGATCTAAAAGTTCTAAGCCCGACCAAGAAAATGAAAGAAAAGTGGATCTAAGTTTATTTTTATTTTTCGACATAGTCTCCATCTAGTTCAACACACTTCTTCCACCTGACCTGCAACTTGTTTATCCCCTCGAAAAAAAAGATTCCGGAAGGTCGGCGAAATAATCGTTTACTGCTACTATCACCTCATCTTTGGTCGAAAATTTCGAGCCACCCAAATGTTTTTTTTTTTAATTTGGAAATAAATGATAATCCGAGGGGGCTAAATCCGGCGAGTAAGGTGGGTGGGGCAACAATTCGTAGCTACAATCATGGATTACCGACTTTGTTTCAACCGAAGTGTGAACACGTGTATTGTCTTACAGAAAAAAATCTTTCTTACACAACATTCGCGGCCTTTTTTCTTCTATTTCTTCCCGGAGTTTTCGTAAAAGGTTACAATAATAATTAGAATTTATAGTTTGACCTTTCGGTAAACAATCTACAAAAATAATGCCCTTCGCATCCCAAAAAACAGAAGCCATGGCTTTGTTAGTCGACAAAACGACCTTAGCCTTTTTCGGTGTAGGAAAGTCTGATCTTTTCCACTGTTTGGATTGTTGCATTGATTCAGGAGTATGGTGGTGAACCCAGCTTTCATCCATGGTAACAAATCTAGACAAAAAGTCCTCGGGATCAGTCTCAAAAAGTTCCAAACAGTCTCGCGAAATTGTGTATCGAACTCGTTTTTGTTCAGTTTCAGCGAGCAGAAACCTTATGGAACCCTAACTCTTCCGTTTTTATGTGTTGCACCCGCCCATAACTAATGTTTATCTCAGTTATCTTACCAATGGTCAAACGTCGGTCACCCAGTAAGAGGTCACAAATTTTATCGATGTTTTCTTTCGTGGTAGAGGATGTAGGCCTTCCACTCCTAGGATCATCTTTAATGCTCTCACGACCGCGCTTAAACTCAGCTGCCCACTTCTTGACACTGGAATACGATGGAGCAGACTCCCCCAAAGGTGCTCACCATATCTTGATGGATGTCTTTTGGTGATAGGCCTTTTCTATTGAGGTACTTAATGACTGCAAGGTGTACAATTTTCTCCATTATTGAAAATTGCGTCAGATTGCTTCAAGCAAATAATCACATAAAATTTATATTGTACAGTATCTGAATGAAACTGCGCACAATAAATCAATATGACACATACTAACAAATGACGGTAGATTTAAAAAGATGTCATAGCTCCATGTAGGTTAGGCCACGAACTTTTAGATCCACCCTCGTAGATTGGTAATCTGTAAACAAGTATTAAGCAATTACCTTTCCGCGATCCCAGTTTCCTCACTATCGTCATCACACTGTAAATTATGAGCACGAACACAGCTCCGCCTGAAAACATATTTGAAGAACTATGATATGCGATTATGCAGCCCAATCTGGCGGGCGCGGGACGTCGTTTTGTCATTTAAGATACAAAAAATGACCGCATCGCACAGAGTCGCGAGTAACTCGATGGAAACAAGATTGACGTCATTATCGGACCCCCTTATGTACATATTTAAAACATATTTAGTTGTGTTGCTGAATGTACTTAGTCTGGCCATAAATACTGTCACAATTAAAAATAAAAAAATATTACATTTGTATATGGAATCTGCCATTTTTATACGATTGTTTATTGTGTTTTCTCATTTTGGCGATATTAAAATTAATGGTGATAAAAAGAACAGAATCGCTGTGATTGTCAACACTTAAAGTCAATGGCCAGTGCGGACTCCCAACGGGGTGGTAATATGCAATCTCCCTCTCATGCGACCGCCGCACGCCGTGTCGCTGTTCGCGCTCTATATTTATAGATTACAGTTGCAAGGTTAAGCTTACCAGCGGAAGTCGCAAGGAACTGTATGTAGAAGTCTTTCTCCCATATGAAAAGGTCTGCGTCCTCTTTCTCTTCGCGCCTCCAGCCGTCACAGTCGCTCCAGGGCCGAGCCGGCCGGACACACGCCGGTAGAGACCTGAAAGTATATCATTTAGTTTCAATTCCATACGTGCGTTAGGTGTCATTTATCGATGATGTTGTAGTCGGATACTACAATTTAACGGATGGACAGTTTAGCAGCTCCACCTCCTAGAAAGAGTTGATCTTATAAATTTTCCCCATCAATTGGCGTTGAGCTATTTGCCTAACATACCCCCACCATGATGCAACCCTAGTCGTGGTGGTGGGGCTGAATAGCCTGGGACGAACCCAGGCGAAACCAATTGAGCTCTTATAAGAGGGGACAAAAGAGAAACAGGAGGAGGCGCTTTTGCGCACGGGGCAAGGGGCGTGGAAGGGAACCTCACCCCATTGCACTGTCCCAAAGTTGGTGGGGTTGTCCTGTAGTGCGGGACAATCCCATTTGTGGAGGTGGGGTCAGTCTCTTAGGGTACTGACTAGCCGTTAAGTTCCCCTGATGATTTGTTGTCCCGGGGCACCTCACCAAAGGCGTCACTGATGGCAATCACGGTGGTTTTGTGGGTATTCGAAACTATAATGTGCCGCGAGCCCAACATACCACCTGGACCCCACCCAGGGCCAGTGAAGGCGCGTAGATGCTTTTTCTCCGCGTCAACAAAAAAAACATAAGCAACACACCGTGTTCTCACCACAACAGTACAAATAATATTTTCATGTATGAACATAGTTATGGACAAAATGACATTACCTAAATGAGATAAAATTTATACAATACATCCGCAAAATATCGTAAAAACTAGAAGTATCTTATCTAAATGTCTGTATCAAAGAATGTGTACATTTGATGAAGACGATGACCTTTACAAGGTCACATATACAACAAGGATATAAGATGTTGTAGCATCTGCGCGAGCTACACATTTAGCACCGCCACAACTACTGAACACAAAGAGCTGGAGCCTGCCACGCGCGCCCTCAGCCGGTCTCGTGGAGCGATAAGAGAGGACTTTTGAACATCTAAAGGACTAATCCTTAAGGAGGTGCAGCGCTTTGTGCCAAACCCGATCAAAGGCCTTCGCTACATCCAGACTAACCGCCAATGCATGCGCGTTGGTTTCAACAACCTCCGCCCATCGGTGCGTTAAATAAATTAGAAGATGACCAGCTGAATGTCCACGGCGGAAACCGTACTGGCGGTCACTAATAATTTGATGATCTTCTAAGTATTGCAAGAGCTGGCAGTTGATAATAGATTCCAGAATTTTGGAAAGCAAAGGGGTTATCGCAACAAGTCGGTAGTTGGATACATCGGGGCGGTCACCTTTTTTAGGTATCGGGTGTCCTCCAAGAGCTGAGGACTACGCCAACAGAGTAGGAGAATCGAAATTAATCGGAAAGAAGAGAGTAGAAATTAATCGGAGCGATACCGTCGGGCCTACTGGACTTATGAATGTCTAGGGAATGAAGTGCTTTACTTACGGCAATCTGCCGGAACATAATATCCGGCATCGAGTAACAACACCGCGGGATGGTAGGCGGCGGATTTCCCTGACTTCCAAAAGGAGTTCGACGCAAAAAAAGAGCCCAGAAGTTCGGCTGTCTCTATGGTATGGTACAGTTGTCGTTTGAAGTTTTTATTGACTCCTATGTCATTTAAAAATATAAATGAAAAAGCATTTTAAAAACCTCCACAACTTTAAATGTTGATGACAAGAGGTTAGTTGGAGGGCAGCGCATCCGCTTGACAACCATGGGATGTCTACAAATGTCGCTAGATGTCAAGAGGCTCCGATTGAAATTTGCCCGCCATAGTATAAAAAAATGTATGGTTAGCCCCTAATATCATACTACATTTTTGATATATATAAAATAATGTCACACTTTAGGAAAAGTTAGTACCATGCCGCATAGGAGGAGGTACTGCCATGCATAGTGCATGACACTACTTCCTCCTATGCAACGGGATTGGGCCTGCACGACCGGGGAGGTACCTCTCGCTCACACAATACCTCCGTAAAGTGACATCTTCAGTGTCGCCATTTCATGCAGTTTGTGAGTAGCCGATGGCCCATTGGCATAGTAATTATGTGAACGGGGGCCGGCCGCTGCGTCCGGAACGACGTGATCGCGCAAGACCTGTGCGTCGAGTCTGTCGGTGAGTTTGTGGCTCGATTTTCTCGAGGCATGTTCAGTGCCGCAGACAATGGACCGCACGCCCACCTGAGGGACCTGGCCCCGATACACGCACGACCACCCGTCGGGCGGCCGTGCCACCGTGAGCTCGTAGCCCGTGACCCACCAAGCGGAGGGGGTCCTCGGCCCCGGCGATCGGAACGAGGATCACTTACTTACACGCATAACCCACATCACAATCGGACATCACCACATTTCACCACACCTGCAGGCCAGTAGGCCGCGGTCGCATCCCAAATCAGGCCGTACGGCCTCCGCACACCTTGGTGCGCAACAACCCACTAACATAAGTGGGTTGCCCCCATCACCACAATCATCACAATTCTCAAATAAACTATTTATTTCAATTGGTTTCAAAAAAGCACGAGGATAGCATGTAGTCAATTAAAAATATTTGTTGAGCATTGGTTATTACGTAGTTTAGATATTATGTTTCAATCACACTGTGGATGTTTACAGCGAAATGGTTTTGGAGGCTTGTTTAAAATAATTATACTTATGAAGTTTGCCCTGCCCTGCCCTGTAATCGCAACCCTGAATGTTTAATTTTCACTTACAATCAAAAGTCCTAGTATATCATTATTATTACCACATGCTGAGAATATCTTTTAAACATTTACCAGAATACCATTCTAACGTAAACTAGTATCATAAACAATTTTAAAGTAGCTTTTAAACTGATGTAAAAATATTCTGCTACTTAGACTTTTTAATTAAGTTGCACAATATACTTCCGAGAGGACACGTCTGGGCACAGTTGATGACCTGCTGGTGCAGTGGTAACATTGTTTGGCTAATTATGCAGGTTTACACCAGAGGTTGCGAGCTCCATTTCCCCCATGTCGTCTATGTATTTATCTATTTTTATAATAGAATTTTAAATATATAAAATTTCCTAAATATGTGATAAGTCCATAGATATTATTATTATTTGACATGTGATGATTTGCCAACAGATATTTAATGCTATTTGGAGCAAAAAATAAAATTTATAGAAAAACCTTATTTAAGAATTTGAGATACACTATTATACATTTTTTTTTCAAACATTAATTAAATTGACAATCAAAAAAAATATACATACAACCAACCTATAACACATAATATACATCTTTGTCAGATAATAACACACACACACAACAATAATGACAATAGTTTTTTGATTAACTTTCAGACATTATTACCAAGGAAAAATGCACAACAGCATAACACAACTCTCAAAAAGGAAACCACTCAGTTAATGAACTGTGGTCACCTTTATAGATAACCACAGTCCTGGCATTATATTATATGTGTAACTAAATTTAGATTTTTAATTTGATATGAATATAAGTGTCTTTTCATGTATCAACAAATCTATTAAAATTGATTTCTAATAATTATCACAACCCTACAGTGTAATTGTTTACCTGGAACCCTGAGCTACTGTTCACATGCACTTTTATATACCTTATAGCAGTAAAGTAGCAGCTCCGTTGTATGTGGGTATAATACATAAGCATTCACTTACAAGTAGGTTGTATTGATGGTGCTATTATTTTGGATATCACACAGATTGTTCACGGCTATACTGAACAGGCTGTCATTGTGCCATAAGCCATATGTCTCCAGCATTGCCAGGATAATGAGCAGCTTCCAGTATGACTGAAAATAGTTACAATTGTGTAAATTGAATGAATTATCCAAAAAATTGTTTTCCTAAAATAAAAAGTAAAGTTTTTATTAGTAGAGTCCAGAACTTGGTCTATTGAAAGCCAAGGTTTTGTATTGATGTGATGATAATAGTGATAATGGATTGATTGCTACTCAATGCTGATTTCAGTTTAACGAAAAGAAATAATCAGTATTTCCTTACAAGATATTGAAAAATCGGAGTTAAGTTTAAATCACCTATTGGTTGAGTAAAGTTGTATTGCTTTTGACTTTAAACAAAGGCATAATGTAGTTCTGAAGGAGAAATGAAACACACTTTTGTCAGAGCCACAGGTGCAGATTTATTGATTAAATTAATAATTAGTAACACAGGCCAGAGGACGTAAATTCTTGTTTTTGTCTTGAGCCAGAGCCATTAGCGGCAATTAATTGTATGGTCAAGATGTTTTCTGTGTATTCTAAATGAACTCTTAAAGATACATCAGTAGTGAGGACTACCAATGCCAAAGAACATCTGCAAACCATCAGTTTTATCAGAGAGAGCATCTTCCCTGGCTCTCAAACATTACAAAAAAGCATGACAACTAGCCAGAGAAGAGATTTCCTATTTATGCTTGCCTACTTCAGATGCAAAGAAGCTATGACACTGCCTCCAACATAGACTCTCATGACTCAAATATAAGAAAGTATATCTGTTACCTTAAATTCCGTATTGTAAATGACATGCCTTTGTGCCTCGTTGGATATTAAAACTAGATCAATAGCCACTATCACAGGATCATACTCAATGTACTTGTCTACAATACATTTACAAATTTCCTGTAAACAATATACTAAATAGAGACCAGATTTTAAGCATTTGCATATGCATTTTTAGGCCAATTTCAGTACTGATAGCATATTTTCGGTTCTGGTGCATGCAGCAGTTGTGCAAATTTTGTTTTGGAAGAAATTGTCGAATTTATAAAATTTAAGAACTGATTATTATTGTTATGATTTGTAAATTGGATGTGTTCTGGTGCTTAATACTCCCTTTTTGGTATCAGCAAAATACACCAAAACAATGAAATTTGTCAAATAAACTTTACACCTTTCTAATGACTCATAGATTTCAAAGAACATATTTTGAACATTATTATAAGTTTAGTTATCTTTGTCAACAATAATGAATTATTATTAAACATATGAACTTGAGTACTAAGTAATCTTCCAAGTTTTAATTTGTATTTTACTTAGAAGAAGAATTTCAAATCATCCAAGACACAATCTTTCTACTATTAATTCAGTGGACATTCAGAACAGTACACGATTATGCATGAAAACAGGAAATATAATGAGGTTTTCATTTTGCATATTATCATTGATTTTTGCAATTAGCATTCAGCCTCCATCGCTCCATTTACAACCAGTCTTAAACGAAGTTTGCTAAACAACACATTTAGCTCTGGTGATCATAAATATACATATATAGAACAGCACTCACAGCTTGTACATAATTATGCAAACATTAGAATAAATCCTTTTAGTTAATTCAAGCAATTGTTTAATTGAAATTAAGGCGGCAATCCGAAATTGAGTCACCGGACTTCGAAGATTCTGCAAACAGACATACTAGAGGGCACTAACCAGTGTAAAATTGACAATATTGGCACACCTTCACCAACTTAAATTACATTCTATCACCAGATATTACACACATTACAAATAATACAAAATTATACTTGTTAGGACTATGATAAAAAAAAATAACAATGGACCCATATCCAGAAACCAAAATTGCATGACAACTTAGATTGGCCAAGTATATGTGTTGAGGCGGAGGGTTTTTACTTCAAATTCACAGAATCTTCAAATTCAGGCGAATCTATTTAGGACCGCGCCCAAAGTATTCATCAACTCAATATGTTCTTAAGGGGCTAATAAATGCAATATAATTTCTTACTTACACATTTCGTAAGCTTCAATACCGAAGGTCCATATGTCTTATAGAGTGCAATTGCTGCTGCCCCACAGTTAACACACTTGTAGACCATATTATTGTAATGTTATCTCATAAAAAATGAACATGATATGTAATGTAAGAATTAAGAACACTATATTAAAAGTAAGTATTGACCCCAAAAAATTATAGAATAAAACTCTTTTAAAGTAATTACTATTCAAATATTTAAAAAAATAATATAAGTTTTTACTCAGAAAATGACAATATGCTTTGTTTACATTTTTTTTCTGTTATTCGTCTCTATTGCAAAGCTAAGGTCATATGGCTATACATATCTCGTCTTTAGTAGTTTATTTTTCTTTAGATGTTTCGTGAAGTATATGTCTTTTGTTATTTTACTTTTTAATTGGGCCCTAAGTCTTCAGTTTTAACTTAATACCTATTCCAATCCAGCACATATTTCGTAATTACGCCGATATATATATATTTTTCTCTGTCGAATTCATGAAGTAGAGACAACAATTGTGTATAATTTAAATTTCAGTTTGATGACAGTCAATAGATCGAACCATTTAACTATAGAAAATAAAGCATAACTTAAAAATTTGTTATTTGGCCGAGGCGACACCTTGGTGGTAAATAAATTTTGAATGCCATCCTACTTAAAATTTTCTGCTCTTTCGAATGGGCTCCCATGTCTATGTGATGTTTTTTTTTTCACTTATACCAAATTACCAAAGTATAATTTAATATTCACCAGTTGCTTATACCGTGTTACTATAGATTGATAATTTATCAATCATTAGTATAAAAAATATTGAGACATTTTTATTATTGTCGCCTTGACGGCTATTGTTTTATCAAAAATGATACAACAACAACCGGTAGTACTCTAAATACTACATTGTATTAACCTATATATTCCTGGGAACACTGTAAGACTAGGCGTAGACTCAGCCTTTAAGGAATAGGTATCCTCTTTTCTGGAAGACCGGAAATATCAAGGGAGGCAGCTGGTTCCACAATACAGTTTTGCGCGGTAAGAAGTGGCGTTTAAACCGCCCTGTTCTGGATTTAAGGACATCAAGGCGATGGGCGTAGAGCTTAGAGTTCTGTTTCGATATCCGAAGATGGAATTCTGCTCCAGGTAATAAGCCGGTCAATTCCTGGAAACACTTCCCATAAAAAATATGATAAAGACGCACAGCGAACTGACATCTCTTCATAGGACCAAAGAATCGAGCTCTCCGGAAATAACTTGGTCGTTCCAGCCGCTCTACATTGCATGCGGTCAAATGAAACAAACTGATATTGTGGGGCCCCTGCTGTGTGGCAGCAGTACTCCACATATTGCAAGAGCTGGTATTTGATAACATATTCCATAATTTTGGAAAACAAAGGTGTTATCGCAACCTATTGCGGTAGTTGGATGGGTCGTAGCGGTTACTTCTTTTATGGATCAGGTGCACCAAAGTTGTCTTCCAAGGGCTGGGCCAATAGAGTAGGGGAATCGGAAAAGGCACGTCAATACCGGAGCCAAATCCGAAGCACATTTTTGCATCACAATTAGAGCGATGCCATCGGGCCCACTCGACTTATGAATGTCCAGGGAAATAAGTGCTTTACGCACGGCACTCTGCCGGAACGTAATATTCGGCATCGAGTAATCACACCGCGAGATTGTATGCAACGGAGTTCTCTGATCATCCAAAAACAAGGTTGGGACTTGCCGCCAATCGGCACCGCAGAGAACGGTATGAAAAGTTCCATTACCCTGAGTCACTACATCAGCAACAGACTCCGCAACGGCGTCAGGTTTATCCAGAGAGAATCAAATCCGCCCCCATGGATGGGATGCCAAGAATGACATCCCACCCATACAGTCCGACAAGCTCAAAGGACAATTGACGGAAAGCAGGTAGCTTTCCGGATGGGAAGTCAAAAGAAGGTCCAACAGGGAGTATGGTCTTCCACGTCTGGAATTCGCTTGGACGATGATACCAATTGTATCAAACCGGTATACGCGAATAGAGTCAATTGACGTTATGGGCGTTAAAATCACCAAGTATCACGATCTCTGCGGTTGGAATCTGTTTCAACACAGAATCTGTAGCCATTTCTGTGTGCTCAAGGAGTCGATCTATTTCGGCACTTTCGTTATGAATATCTGTATAAGCACGCATAGACGCGGGGGTGGTTATCGCTATCTACACGCAGCCAAATGATGGATAGATCCTTGTCTTCAAGATCGAAGAGGCGACGATGGCATACGTCCATGGTATAATTAATGGTGGCCCGTGGTATAAATAATTGTTCTAGTTTATAACCTGGGTAGGTAAGGTAAGATGAATCAACCGGAGTAGATATCTGCGTTTCCGTCAAAAAGAGTAAGGCCGGCTTTGCTGTCTCAAGGTGGTGGTGGGCAGCGTCGAGATTGGAGTGCAACCCCCTGATGTTGCAAAGATCAACAATCATGTTACAAATAAGATTTGCTTCGTGTGAGACTGTTGCCCATGTTAGGTACTACTGTGTTACAGGTCATCAGGCCTCCACCACCTTAAGCATTACGTACATATAAACATATTTTGTGTTGACATGATGACAGAAAAAAAACATCTTAAAATTAATTACCAGGAATAAATAACAAAAAGCAAGCATAAATGTTATAAGATACCTTATTAAATGTATGTGTACTATACGGATAAATTTATGTATGCGTTTCTATGAGTGGTTCTGAATAAATAAATTGAGTGTTTTATGATTATTTATTTAATCCTAATGAGTAGATCTTCTGTTTCGTCATAGGTTAGTCCCCTAAGGAACAGAGTGAGTTTCTTTTCACAAGCGACTATTGGTAATAAATAAAATGAGATAATACGATTCCATTTATTATACAAAAAAACCGCAAATAAAACAGTAGAACTCTGACGTTTAGTTGTGTTAAGTTGCGGATCATAATTTAGTTGTGAGTATTTCTTTATAGCCACAGCCAGGATAAATAGTTGTCTGATGGTAAGCACTTGCCAGTGCATATAGACATCAGAGGTGGGTATAAGAAAAGGAGGCGATGCTCCGACCTTAAGGACTGCTCTTTCTGGCTTCTTGAGAAGGATCGGTATACAAACGGTGTCAAAAGCTTCAGCTAGATCTAAGAACACAGCCAGTATACACAGTACACTTATTTTGTACTCCCGAGTACACTTGGTAGGCTGTCACTCCTTACCAACTTTTATATATATATATATTTATAATTATGTAAATTAATTAACTCTAATACCTAACACGTCCTCGAAAAACCTGCGCTAACAGAATCCAGGAGAACATGCGTACACAATTTCTTTGTCCCATCTTAAGATTAAAGTAATATATACATTTATAAAGGTTATATATATATATATATATATATTTCTCTTATACAAAGTTTATAACTATTACAGTGTTATTTTACTTTTATTATTTACATATAATTATACGTTTGTTATTTTATTTCTAATTAACATACTTTACTAATTACATTAGGTTTTTTACATAGTGTATAAATATACAAGTTGTTATTTTTACATACACTGTTAACACTATTATTACAAATTTATGGGGTAATTTTATAGGATGGGATTTGAGGATGTTGAGGGAATAGGTAGGTTAGGGGGCGCGGTCATTTTGAGGTTATATTCCATTATGTCCTTTTTATTTGCGCTACTCGCTTGTTTGACGAAACATCCAATCGCGTCATCACAGTTGTCGGTGTAATACGTACAACTTTTAGTGTGCCGCGACACTGCCACTACTGCATGTGGTATGCTGTTGTCAATTAGGCTAGGTTAGCTTAGGTTAGGTTAGGTTTACTGTTTTTTTTTTTTTTCTGTGTATGCTCAGTGCTGGGATCGCGGCGTTACTAGTGTCGCTTGTTAGCTGTTTGGAAGGCGGATTTGTGTGTGTCAAAATTTTTCTGGTGCGGTGTCGGGTTCCAGAGATATTCATATTTTTGTGACTCGGCTCCTGTGCTAGGAAAATCAGTAAGTCGTCGGTATAAACTTGTCCTGGTCTGATCGTGCGATCCCGGGGCAGGGGTGTATAGGCGACTTGCTTGTGGCGTCTTTTTTTGTTTTCTTTCTTGTTTTGGTGTTGTTCTGCGTTCCGTGGTTGTGTG
>JAFELO010001179.1:583785-644156 GCA_017140195.1 Eumaeus atala | reverse complement strand
TTGTGTGTCAGTGTATAGTTGTAGCTCTTCATTGCTAATTCACTGCTGCGGGAAGGCCAGCAATTACTTTCTGTTGCCATTTTTCTACAGGAGCGTTACCGGATTTCCATAGTAGGAAGCTCATTGTGTTGCCACTCCTGTGCACTTCAATCTAACATGAGTTATTTGCATACCAATTATGGTGTGATTGGTTTGCCTGACTGAAACACCAAGTTTAAAAAAAAATAGTTCACCTTCCTTTCTTTTTAGTAAAACTTATTTTGATTGTTGGTACTCCATAATTTTCCATGAGAGGAAGGATGCATAGTGCCCCAGGAACCTCCGAGAATTGTGTTTATCAATTCACTTCCTGTAAATGTTCCCGTTTTTGGGATTTCCCTGATAAGAAATTAACCTAATCCTGAAAATAATGGTAATCAATCACAACAAGGCCCGGGGAGAATGGTGGTTGTTGGAGACATCTAAACCATAGCTCCTCCCATTTAGCAATGTCCTGAAATATGTAGTCTATGTTTTAGTGAAGCAACATTGAGCTAATGGGCCGGTCTGTTAATTTTTTTTCCATCGTGGTTTCCAAATATTGGCAGTACGTGCACTTCTGTAGTAATCTTCAGGACAAATCTTAGGAAGCAATAGTATATGACACTAGCACTAGACCACCAAATGCCTGCCAGTACCATTTTCGGTGTCAGCTTTCGCTTGGGACACAATTTGACCAGTATGTTAGTTTCATGAATAGGGTGACAAACATGTAATGCGAATCTCACATCGTTTGGAACAGAACGAGAGATTAAGGATGAGTTGGGTTTAATTTAGAAACATAGAAATCAACAAGTGTTTTTCTGGAAAGACAAAAATATTGCCGACTATATAAAATATATATATTTTAAATTAATAAATTTGTGGAAATAGTATAAAGAGTATACTTTTTATTTAGGTTATATTTGGAAATAATTTAAGTTGTATTCACAGGAAGAGACTCCAACTCATCCAGTTCAATCCAGCTTCAATGAAAATCTTCAGGTGAATACTATTTGTGATACTTGCTTCCTCTTATGTGTGGGTGATTAGTAGTTATTATGAGACCAAAATATCACCTATGTAGGTATGAGTGAAGAACAAAAATTACTAACAATCCTCATCGACTGCTAAACATAGGCCTCCCCCGTTAAGTGCCTCATAACACAAACATTATTTGGTGGTTGAAGTTCTGATCTGTAGGAGAGGAGTAGAAAAGGAGGACAACTAGACTATTAACAGTCTACAGGCTTTGGTATCAAAAGGCACTGATTTCTCATTGGTCCTCTGGTACTATAAAATGTATATTTTATAAATACAATTAAAGGATAATATTTTTCACTAGGTTGAATACCCACTATTAGTACAGCTTTCCACAGTAAAGATTGTTGATTTGTAAGAGATTGTATATTTTTCAGAGCTTGGTAGGTGATGGTCCCATGTAACTATTAAAAAATAGGTCAAATGAAAATATCCTACCTCGTAAACTTAACGTAGACTGTATAGTACGAGTCTCTTGTGTATGTAGGTGGAGGGTACATGCTGTATATTCACGATGATAACCTTATAGTAATAAAAAAAATAAAAAGACAACGAGGCCAAATTGTAGGTACCCATTTTTCACATATTCTAAATCAGAATCGAATACTGAGTATAGTCTGTGATTTAATTGAATGTCTTAAAAACATACTCTAGAATTGAATAAAAAATTGAAACAAACGTTGGTTTGAACAAAATCGATTTGGTAGATCAAGAAATATGGGATTTCTTTGTCTGCTGCTATGGAACACTTCATATTGTTTATTGTTTAATTTCACATATTGGGTCTGCCTAATGATCACTTATGCTTGTCTCAGCGGCTAAGTTTAAATTGAGGGTTTGCAACGCGGCCATGTCAGAGAGGATACCCACAATAAACTCTGCCGGGTTAGTTATATATCCTAAATTCTTTTGGTTGTCATCATTACATCACAAAGGTACTTCAATTTAGTGTAATTCACTCCATTATATTTTTGTTATTTATAAAATCCTTTACATTATAATAGGATGTTGATAAGAGTTTCTCTTTAACGATAGCTTTAAGTTTATTAATCGGCAAATTTGTTATATTACTTTGAATGTTATTATAAAAACGTATACAATTACCCGTGAATGAATTAGTAACTTAATGAAGCCTTGAGGCGGGCACAGCGAGTTTATTCTTATTTCTCGTATTGTATTGTGTAGATAACATTTTTTCACTTGATACCTTTTGGCTTAAAATAAAAACGCGTCGCTGTCGCGTTTCTGTTGTGTTTGTCTGTGGTATTTGTGAGTAACCGGTGGTCCATTGGGGGGGGGGGTGGATGACAGAGGGCAATCGCATCTGTATGACAATCATGTCTATGGGCGTCGATAGTCATAAAAAGGCTCCGATTCCTCGTTTGCCTTCCTTATGCTATAAAAAATATATTCGTCACATTTTGGCCCATTGGAGGGGAGGATGAAAGGAGGGCAACGCATTGGCATAGTAATTATGCGGATGTAGATGACGTCACTAGTCGTAAAAGAAATCTTTTTGATGGATTGACTTGGTTGGAACATCACTAGACGAAGTGTACAGAGCTGAAAGGGGAATATTATTGTTATTTGGAAACCACACGACCAGCTAATAAGTCGAAACGTGTGTGCCAAGTAGTTTGAAGATTTCTAGTTTCTCCGGTCCGTTTCTAAAGTAGTTTAATGATGGTGCCATAAGGACATTTTCAGGAAGTCCGCTCCATGTTATCACAACTATGTTGGGCTATATAATTTTAAAGGGTTCTTGCATAATATAAATCTTATTCTGTATTTCGTAAGTCTTAATGACCCCTTTGTTGCACATGTGTTAGTGTATGTAGAAAAGGAGAATATATCACTTCTCTCTCTCTCTCCGTGACTACAAAAAAAGAAACTTCTGCTTATTTATTACTTATGAAATCACTGGTTAATTATTGTAATGTAATTGACAGCTGAAAATTTAATAAAATGTAATAAAACTTTAATAATTATTAAAGTTTCTCACAGGTTTAAAAGTTGACATGGACGTGAAAGAGGAAGAAGATAGAAGAATTGAGCTTGACGCAACATCAGCTGACAAAGAGCCCTCTATAATAAGAAATGTATAGAGGGCAGTCACTTAACGACACACATGTAGACGCAACTGCTGACAAACCATATAGTTGTGAAATTTGTAACAAGACATCTTGTGATAGAGGTCGATTAAAATCACACAAACAGTCGCACGGTGCTAACAGGTATAGTTGTGATATTTGTCATAAAACTTTTAAAAAGAAAAGTAATTTAAATGTACACAAAGTGATACATAGTGGTGAGAAACCATACAGCTGTGATATTTGTAATAAGAAATTTGGTCAGAAAGGTAGTCGAAGTAGACACAAAATGACACATAAAGACGTCAAACCCTTCGGTTGCGATATTTGTAACAAGAAATTTCATCACAGATGTAGTTTAAAATCACATCATGTGACACATTCTGATCTCAAACCGTACACTTGTGATATTTGTGATTATAAATTTAAGGGAAAACATCAATTAGATGTACACAAAGTGATACATACTGAAGTCAAACCGTACAGTTGTGATATTTGTAATATGAAGTTTCGTCTCAAAGCTACTTTGAAGTCACATAAACTGACACACACCGATCTCAAACCGTAAAACTCAACCGCACTAAAAAAGTGAACCGCACAGATGGAACACGTAGGTACTATTGGTAGGTGAATCAGATGACTGCCCTGTTGCGTTGTGAGTGCGTTATAATTTGTGGTAGTGTGCGGTACCAGAAACGTAAAATTTTCCCATTTGTTGTATCGCGCACGCACCAAAGGGTAGACCTTTGGTGCGTGCGCGACACAGTCAATGAAAACCAACACGCCCAAGTTAGCTATAGTCAACATTTTCTCCACCGTGGTTAAAAATTTTGGGCGAAGCCAACTGAACGGAGGAGGGGGCTGCTCTGTGTAACCCCCTTATAGGAAGAGGGGATTAAAGGGCAGGAGGAGGAGCCGCTCTGTTTACACTTCTTATAAGAAGAGGGGAGAAAAGAGGAAGCGGGACTTTGGCGTGCGGGACACGGATGGGAAACCCACCCTATTGCACTGTCCCAAAGTTGCTGGGGTTGTTCTGAGGTGCGGGGCAACACCATCGTTGGATGTAGCGCCGGTTTCTTAGGGGGCAGACTAGCCGTCGAGGTGCCCTGATGATTTGTTGTTCCGGGACACCTCACCAAAAGCGGCACTGATGTGAGGGCCAGATGCCAACTGCTGTGATTGTAGAACTTGACGTGATTGCGACCTACGGAGTGTCCAATCCGAAATCAGCATGTGACGCTACTATGTGGATTCGGAAACAGCGTTTCCTGCTAGGTCCTGTGGCGCAGAAACTGCGATTGCTTCCGGTCTCCTAACTCCTCGCATTCAATAGTTGTTTGACTCGCTTTTCATTTGATGCAGAAAGTTTATCAGTCAACTCCGTTTTTATTTTACCGTATTTGTCAGTGGAGGATTGGCTATTATGTCCTTAACGTCAGCGACATAAGATATATCCGAGGTATCCGACTGCGTGAGCATTATCTCATCGGTCATGATCCGAGCTAGTAGGAATGGGCACTCTATTTGTGCGAACCACGGGAGGAAACCTAACACTTTCAACCACATGTGGGTTGAAAGTGTTAAGTTCATCTTTGACATCTTTCAGATACAAAGTTTCCATAAAATGAAATCTCGCCGCTTGTACCACCGCCAGAAATAGCGATTCATTATTCTCCGTGCCGACTATTCAAATCCAAAAACTAGCAGTCGAAGTCCACCTGCTCTAAGCACGTCGGGGTCAAGGGCTTACTTAAACTATTATAGGAATAGATTTGAAATAAACAACACTGAATTCTAAATATATATTACTTATTTCAGAAGAATAGAAATATAATCTAGAGAAACAGGATTTTTATTTTTACTTATATCATAAATAAACAATGTTTCATCAGCTTTTTTCCTTTGGTGAACCATGTTCCGCATCCCACCAAGGTGGAGAATGTTTAAATGGGGCATGTTTTTTTAATTGGAATGTTTTTATCTGCTGAAGACGACAGACATGAGATGAAATTATCATAATACCTCTAAATTTCCGATATTAATGTTAGGCAAAGACCTCAGGCTGGAATCACAATCGGTTGCAAAGTGATCCCATTTTGCTTTTGAGAGTTGATATTTTAAAAGAGAAGTTTTATTGAAACTATTGAAAGAAATGGAAGGATTGGTAATGAGGATAGGAAGGTGATCACGCTAAGGTTTGGGGAACAGAAGGATAAGTCTACTGCACTAGGGCTCCGATCAGGGCGGGTCCTACGAGTAGGTCTACTATCATTTAATAAACATATATTTAGATTGTCGATAACATCTACCAAATCACATCCAAAGGAGTCATAATGTACACTAACACACATAAGGTGGTGGCAGTTAGTCCCCTAAAATTAGGAACTTACTAGATAGGGAAGAAAAGAGAGGAACTAAATCACTAGATTGGACTACAGAAGGATTAGGAATGTATATTTCTTGGACTCTAATATGCTGGGTGATTGTACACCTGTTGTACAGATGCAGATGGAGGAACAATCCTTTTAGGCAGAGGAGCCTGAACCTCATAATGGCATGTGACCATTTGTTACTTTGGTATGTATGTTCCATAACCTCCCCCGGCAACAGGCCAAGCAACCAGTCCCAGGAGGAGGCCTCTCAGGATCAGGAAGCTTCAGAGGAATCAACATGGTCGTCCTCAGCAATCTTTAACACAAGTATTACTAATTATATTATTGTAGATAGAAGTGTCGTGTCTGTTGTTTTTGTGTAAGTTTTCTTTTGTTAATTTTAGTTAGTCATAACTATGGGTGCCGATCCGCCGGATCCTGGCGGAAGGTATATCTCCCCTGTTTCAGTTTCTCAAATAGATGTAGATTGTGAAAATAGACGTAAACAGCCAAATTCAGATTATAATCCATCTCCTGACCCAAGAAAAACAGTTACCAGAATAATGTTTCTCCTTCAATCAAACTAACGTACACTAATCCCAATTTTGATAAGGAGAATAGCAAATGCTCTGTAGAAGACCTTTCATTGTCCACATCTCAAAAAAGGAATTTGAGCCTAACTCGGGTGTAGTTCTAAGACCCATACAACTTGGCCATTTTCTATTCAGAAACAACAATTATAGTGTAAAATTAGACGAGGTAAAACGTATTGACAGAAATCGATTATCGATTGAGTTTAGAACGGCCAAAGACGCCAACTTTTTTGTTGATCTCCCAAGTTTTTCTGCAGGTGGATTTTTAGCAAGTATTCCCATGTACAGTGCCGCCCGAATGGGCACGATGCGAACCATTCCTACTGAGTCCATGGTCCCTGGAGGATGTTGTCATACAAATGATTGTACCGGAAGAATTTGGCACAGTGACAAAGGCACGTCGACTGAATAGGAAGAATCTCCCCCTATTATATCTTACCGACAAACTGTATTGTCGCCCAACTCCTACTAACCAACCCAAACTCTTCAGTGATTTCTCAACTTGACTCTATCTTCTCTTCTATTCCCCCTCCTATATTTATTATTGGTGATTTTAATATTCACTATACCAGTTGGGGTTCAAATTTTTGTGATCAAATTTCTTCATAATTTTTTGACCTTATTGACATTCTAAATGTAGTGATTATTAATGATGGTTCTCCTACTCGTCGTGTTTCCCCACATCAAAACCCTAAGACTTATCTATATGTATCCCATACCTTCCTTTTCGTTCTTTCTGGAACATACTTCCTAATTCATTTGGCAGTGATCATTTCCCAATCTGCATATCCTTGTCTCTTCACTCTGCTCCCATCTCCACTCCTAATCCTCCTAGTCTAAAATACAAAGTATCAAAAGCAGATTGGTCACAATTTTGTTTGGTCACAGATACTGAAACTCAAAATTTTGCACCGGTTAATACTGCAAATGTATACTCACTCTATGATGAGTTAAAAAAGAGTCTACTTAGGAGTGCAGGCAGATGTATTCCATATAATGTTAGGAGCACTAAGGTTCTGTCACCTCCCTGGTGGGATTATGAGTGCTCTGATGCATTTAAAAAAAGGAAGCAAGCCGAATGTTTATACAATTCTTCCATGACCCTGGAAAATTTCTTAAATTATAAAAATGTAGCTGCTACAGTAGCTAAATTCTTTTCTATGCTAAATTTTGATGCTCCTTTCACTAGGGAGGAATTTCAATTAGTCGCTAAATTCTCTTAAAGACTCCTCAACAGGAATAGATGGAATTCCATACTCGTTGTATATTTGGAGTGGTCCATCTATCAAAAAATTATTTATTTTTTAGATTTCATTAACGCTATTTATTTTAATGGGATTCCTCACGATGACTGGAAGACACATATTATTTTACCTATTCTTAAACCAGGTAAGCATCCTTCTGATCCCCGTAGTTATCGTCCAATCGCCCTGTCACCTACCCCGGCCAAGATATTAGAACATCTTATTAAAAACAGACTGGAGTGGCAGATAGAAAGCCGTGGCATTTTACCGCTTAGTCAGTTTGGGTTCCGCAAGAGTCTTAGTACAATGGATAGTCTCGGAATTCTTGTCACGGATATTTATACTACCTTCTCTAAGCGTGAGACTGTCATAGGGGTATTCTTAGATATTTCATCCGCGTATGATAATCTTCTTCTTCCAGTACTCAGGCAAAAAATGCTCCATCTGAGTATACCTGTGAAGATAGTAAACTATATTTTTAAATTACCTGTCTTTTCGCTCTATTATTATTTCTACACACAATTTAGACCTCTCTCCTAGAATGGTTTGGAGGGGACTGCCTCAAGGGTCCTTAGTCCTCTTCTTTATAATATATATACCTATGATTTAGGTCTGACAATATCTAATCAGAAAAATAGCACAGTTGTTTTCTCTCGTAGATCTGTTCCTTCCATCTCCATCTCCTTCAACAATCAGGTTTTTCCTGTGAAAAAATGTGTAAAGTTTTTAGGTGTAATTCTGGATTTGAAAATGTCAGGCTCAGAACATATGAACTCAAAAGTTAAAAAAATGCGAAAAGAACATAGATATCGTACGCTGTTATCTGGTGTGTGGTGGGGATCGCATCCATTCACCCAAAAGCTCTTATATAATGCTCTTATCCGTAGTCATTTGGATTATGGTTCCTTTTTACTTCAGCCCTGTAAAAGAATGTAAGCTTAAAACTGTTTGACCAGATCCGGTCCAAATCGCTACGAATATAATTGGCGCCGTGAAGTCTTCACCTGTTAATGCTCTGCAAACCGAATGTGCTGAGCCCCCTCTCATATACCTTTCGGATCCCTTAATCCATTATATGAAATTCCATTTCAAGCCATAACATACATAACCCGATGTTATACTAAATTTAGGTATAGATTAAAACTCCCCTTTGCCAACTCCCAATTTAATATTAAAATGAATGAATTGTGTAAAGATTGGATACTGATATTCACCGATGCCTCAAAACTATCCCAGGAAGAATGCGTTGGATCGGCAGTTTGGATCCCAAGATTAAATGATATATTAAATTTTAAATTACCTCCAATGTTGTCTGTTTTCACTGGTGAACTTCTGGTTATTTATGAAGCGCTTTCCTATGTTGAATCACATAATTTACAGAGTTCCGTCATACTCTCCTATTCTAAGTGTTCGCTTCAAGCAATTATTTCCAATCAATTTAAATGTCAAATCAAATTCTATTTAGTTTTACAAATAAAACATTTGCTCCTTAAGTGCTTCCCAAAGAGGATAGGTGTCAAACTAACATTGATTCCTGACCACTCTGGGATAAAAGGAAACGAGGATGCAGATCACTATGTCAGGAGAGCATGTCCACCTGGAATCATGTGTCCATACAATACAAGTCCCACTGTTATGACCTCATATCTCTTCCAAAAACTCATGTTCTCGGATTGGGCTAAACAATGGTCTAGGACTTCTCGTATTAAAGGAAAGCACTATGCGAGCATTCAGGAATCTGTATTAGTTAGACCTTGGTTTTTTAAATTTCGTGGGGCAAGTAAAGTTGTGACATCAAAAATATGCCGATTGAGACTCGGACATGTGTGCACACGCGTTTTTTTGGCTAAATTTAGAGTAAATATTCTTAAATTTGTGAATGTGGTCTGGACGAAGGTTAACATATATTTTTCTCATGTCCCAAATTGCATATTTCTCTATATGATATTCTTCAACCAGATATTCCCCACCCTATTAATCTGAAATCAATACTAACATTTGTACGTTCTTCATTTGTTATCTGTCTTTGTGATTTTGTCAAAATTAACAATTTTAGATTACAATATAATATAAAACTAAGTATATACATATTTCGTTAGTTTAATATACCTATGTTATAATATGTAGTTAGTAGTTTTATCATATGCAATTTACCTCTCCTTTCATGGTAAACTTCCTTGACAATTGGAACCAAACTTGTACTCCTACAATACACCCAAATAAAGCAAAGTTTAAACAAATACTATGACATTGGCAAATCCGATAAGGGAGGAAGCCATCTGAAGAATAAGAATACGAATAATTGAAATCGCATAGAGATAACATATATATGTAAAGCCCATGACTGCGAGTGACCGAATTGGTTAGTAGAGAAGGAACATCTACAATAAAACTACTGTTACGGATTTTATCGCGGTTTATTTCATTATTCAACTACCCCGATGTTCGAGAAATTTTGAAAAACACACTGTGGATTGAGGTGACAGATGTCACAAATTATTAAAAGTACGCGAACAATTTAATTATTTAGTTGTTCCGATCAACACAAACAGTTATTATTATAGATATGATGCTGCCTTGAGGCCTCAAGTTTATTTTTTGATTTGATCATGCTTATCATTGGGTCCCAAGCGGAGAGTAGAACCCATCTTATCTATTGAAATTTGGATGTTTCTAATTTCAATAGCCTCACGAATCATCCTTGAAGTGAATCATTGTTCCCTAGTGGGGATTTGCGCGTTTTCAAATATTGTGTATCGATGGGGGCCAACTTCAGCATGATCGCAACCTGACCACATATTTCGTAACACATCTAAATGTCTACCACATAAAAAAGATTCTCGGGACTTTATCTTTGCCAGTAAATATCGGTCGCTAGGGGTCAGGCCTAGACTGTAGGGTGGGTGGCGTAACCTTAGAGAAAATATAGATAGAGAAGGGAAACCAGCCTAAAATGCGACCTTTCAAGTCGAAAGAAACAGCAAATGTAGTACACTGTGTGTCTCTCATTTTTCATTCATCTCTCTCAGTCCAATGCACATGAGAGATTAGATAGACAAAGGCCTGTTTTCTCAATTTCCTTCTCTACTTAACAAGAGGACCAATCGCCGCAGCGCCTTCTAACTGCCTATGGCCTCCCTTATCTATCTACATTATCTCTATGGTTCCCTTCACTTTTATATCAATTGTGGCTCTCTATTAATGATACTGCATGTTATCGTCGCGTGATCGAAACGCTTTTAGTACAAAGTCGTCCATATTTAATGAGCAATGTAAAATGGTTCTATTTTTTTTACGGCATTGTGTGTCAGTAATAATGGCAGTTCTTTCGTGTGAGATAAGTCTTTTCATATAATTATTTTCAGTTTTATTAAAAAAAAAAAAAGTAATTAGGGACGATATGTATGAGATGTTATAAGATCTACAGGTAGAGCCATTTGCCATTGCAGAAAAATAAGGGTGTTATATTTGAGCATGTCGATATTTTATTACTGGCAATGGATCTTATAATCGATAATATTTATTTATAAAATTACTATGATTACGTAGAAGCGTGGTGTTGTAATAACCTGTAAGATATTTATTTTCTATTTATGGCAGATGGGCATCATGACCATCACCAGCCACTGCTGGACATAGGCCTCTTTCAATGAAGCCCAAGACGGCCGATCTCCCACTACTCGCATCCATCCCGGACCAACTACTGCACGGAGATAGTCTTTCCACCTGGTGAACGGTCGAGCAACACTTCGTTTTCCTAAACGATCCCTCCACTCTTAGAACCTTAGTGTCCCATCGGCGAGCTGATCTTGTGAGTGTGTGACCAGCACATTGCCACTTCAGCGAGCTTATTCTTCGCGCGATATTGGAAACTTTAGTTCTCTGCCTTATGACTTAGTTATGAATTGTATCGGACTAAGACACCCAACATAGCACGTTCAGTAGCCTGCTGAGCTACCGCAAACTTGCGGAACAGTCTTAATTAGAATTGGAATTGTAAATAAAAAAGTACTCACGTAAAAATTATATTGGACCAAACGATACACAGAATAAGAAAACACAGAAAAAATGCTATAAACAAAATATTAATAAAAAAAAGTTTTTTTATTATTAATTTGTTTATAGCATAAGGGGAGAAATCGTAGGCTTTTGATGACTACCGACGCCCATGGACATTCGCACGTTTGTTCCGCCGATGCATTGTTCTTACATAAGTTTTAGCACGATCCTTAGAGCATTTCTAAGACTTTTTTTTGTTGACGCGAGGAAACACATTTAAGCGCCTTCACCAGTCGTGGATGTGGTCCAGTGGTGTGCGGGGCACGCTACACATTATAGTGCCGAATGCCTACAAAAACCACGCGAGTGCCATCAGTGCCTCTTTCGATGAGGTGCCCGGGAACAATATATCATCAGCGCCCCGGAATAACAAATCACCAGGGCACATCCCCTAAGGGACCCTCGTCCACACCAAGGTTACCCCGCACCACAGGACAAACCCACCAACTTTGTGACGTGCGATGGGGTAAAGTTCCCATCCTCGCCCCTTCCCCCGTGCCCAAAAGCGCCCCCTGTTGTGCTTTAGCCCCTATTCCTATAAGAGGGGTGCAAAGAGCACCCCCTTCGGTTTAATTGGCTTCGCCTGGTTTCACAGCGGGCTACTGAGTCCCACCGTCACGACAAGGCTTGAACCATGGTGGGAAGCGCGTTTCTAAGCATCTCTCAATAGACCTTAGATAATCTCTACCCGATTGATTTTTTGCATAGAGCTCCGTAGATCCAAGGCATTGACAAAATGGTAATTATCTAAGGAACAAGACACGTCAATAAATTTTAGATTATCTTATTATAATTATTATTGTTTAAAATCGACAGTATGGACAGTCGATAATGGTGTTGGCATTCAATTTCCAACCCTAACGCGATTTTTTAATTTTTTTAAATATAGTAGTGCATATCTACGCGTTTGTATTTAACTTGTGAACAGTTAAATGTGTGCGCCAGTGATCAAAAGTTTTCCAGAGATGAAAATTTCTAGCGCGTGTTGTTTACGTTCTTATCATATTTGTAAATATTTCTAACGACATCGGGACTCATAAGTCGTATTACACTGTCAGATGGATAGATATCTTTTTTTTTTTAATTTCATTCTGAAATCTATGATTCTGCTAAATAATGTAGTGCAAGAAAACTTCTCTATTCGACCCTATATCCTTTATTATTCCATGTCAATACCTAAGGAAGCATCCTTCTGCTTATTTCCCGCTATGGTTACAAAAACGAATTCAGATAAAATGTAACTTCCGGTAAAATATTTCGATTAGGTCCTCTAATTATACATATCCCATTACAAAAAGTGATAGTCTTAAGTCTCACTGCCTTAAACAACTCATTTTTCTCTTTTATGTCCTATTATTTTTTAAATCAGTACAAGTATACATTTAAATATTTGCCAATGTTACACAATATAATGGCAACCAAACAACAGCTCCAAGCTAGGGTAGTTATAAAATATGCCAGTGACTCAAACAATGTTACCTCTAAGAAAGAACACTTGAAATGACTAATTCAGCTACAATACAGAATGACACTACCTCTTACTAAAATCTTTATTTGAATTTGAATTTCTCATTCTAAATATCACAATTGTGTGTTTTGCCACCAGTAATGTATTGCGTAAGTGCCTATAAAAATTAACTCTCTCTGCCTAATGTTATTAATTTATTTTACTATTCAGAGTCACACACTAATACAAGACAACTGGTAACGAGACCAGTATGTATTGATTTGTGTCTATCTAAATGACCTCTCCTTGTAAAATTCTTTTTACAAATATTACAACAGTATGGTTTGACTCCGGTGTGTGTCAGTTTGTGTCTATTTAAAGCACATGTCCGACTAAATTTCTTATTACAATTATCACAACTGTATGGTTTAGCACCGGTGTGTGTCAGTTTGTGTCTATTTAAAGCACACGTCCGACTAAATTTCATATTACAATTATCACAACTGTACGGCTTGGCACCAGTATGAGTCACTTTGTGTTTATTTAAATTACCTTTATCATTGAATTTCCTCTTGCAAATATCACAAGAGTATTGTTTGATGCGTGTCTGACTAAACTTCATATCACAAACATCATAACTGTATATTTCTTCATTAGCTGATGTTGTTTCATGCTCATTCCTTCCTTCCTTAACAACGTTGACTTCACACTTTTCTTGGTCATCTGCTATAGCAATGTCAACTGTCAGAGCTGCCAAAAATTTTGTGTTCAATCAAATCAAAACTATCAATTACAATGATTAAATTGAATTATTGTTAATATGAATACCAATCAATTGAATTGACGAATACTAAGAGAGTCGTGTCAATAAGACACAATCTATAAAAATCTTTAAAGACTCATGAGCTTATTACCCTCTAGTGTAGTTTGTGAGCTATCCTCGTCCACATCTGGTCCATGCACGCTTGTCACAGAGTGACATAATATTGGTGTATTCAAAATCTTTACTGTGGATAGCTGTACCAATGGTGGGTATTGTGCCTGTTTGAAAAAAAAACACATTCAATAGTTGTTGCATGATAATTTAGTAATGGTTTAAAATTCCAAAATACTCCCATTTCAAAATGTATTATTTAGTTATATTCCAAATATTTATTTCTAAGTCCTAACCTACAGTATAAATTCACATTAATTTGAAAAACAGCTGTGTTTAATGCAATATTTAAATAGGTAACAATTGTAGCTAAGTGGCATTCATGCATCAAAAGTTCCATATAAACATGCCAAGTGTATAGTGTGTAAAAAATACATAGCCACTTTCACATGTGTAACAATGATATCCTCATAAAACTCATGAATCTCAATATTTCATGTTGTGTGACGAATCATGATACATCATTGAACAGCGCATTAAATATATGGGTATCATCTGATGTATTGCATAGATGTAGGTACTGTGTATGATTACCAGAAGACAAAAAGCCTTCCGTAATCAGTCGAACTGTTAGGGCTGGACAAGTGCCGCCAATCAGTAGTAGGTCCCTCCGAAAAAAAAAAAAGAAAAAAAAAACTGTGTATGATATTCATTTCAAACGGATACACTGAACTGATGAATATATCTAAAAAATATTCATCAAATGCAACAGACCTGCCTGCCAGATAATGTCTCTATTATGACATTTGTCTACCAATTCTTTTCTATTCTTAACTCACATTAATGATATCATCATCATCATTATTATCAGCCCTTATCAGTCCACTCAGCAGTGGACCGATAAAGGCTGGCCAGCGGCCATAGGCCTCACTTAATGAATGCCAAGATGACCAATCTCCTGTTACTTCATCCATCTCGGACCGGTTACTGCACAGAGATCATCTTCCTACCTGGTGAACAGTCGACCAACACTTCATTTTCCTGAATGCTGCCTCCATTCCAGAACTTTACTGGCCCATCTGCCATCTGTTCTTCTGAGTGTGTGACCAGCCCATTGCCACTTCAGTGAGCTTATTTTGTCGCGTAACATTGGATCTTTTCCTTCATTCTTAGGGTTTGTTAACAATTTGAATCATACTCACACAAAAGGAAGCAAGTATCATGCGATCACTTAACATATGAATTGTATTCACCTGAACATTTCCAAATCTCATCCATGTGTTCCGAGTTTGTGTAACCAAACTGTAGCTCTGCTGTAGTTTTTCATGACAAATGTGACACAAGCTACGTGGTAGAGTTACAGGCTCTACCTGTGAACAGAGCAATAATCATTTTCAGATCTTCACACACAAACAGTAGACTTGACAATACATAACTATATAATAAAATAATATAATACAATATTTTATTAGGTCTACCCCTATCAATTGCTTTATTCCTTATGTTCATGCAAAAATACACGCTTTGTTAAGTGATATTAATCACTTCTCTGACTAATATATTGTTATTACTTATGCAATTATTATTCCACACCCCATACGTCCTCCGCATCACAACCCTTATATCAACGACATACCTTTATATTACTTTTAAGAGTCAGACAAAATAAAGCAAACCCATAATAATATCCGAATAAGCTTAGTGTGCAAACCTCAAGCCACTTTCATCATGTTATTTGAGATGTGTTTAAATAGCGTTTGAAGTACTTTTCTGTGTGCATAAAAGTGTAAGAAAGCCCCCTCACCTTAGAACCAGTACTTTCCTCAAACACACATTGTAAATGTGATTCTTTATTATTATAAATTTTTACATTTACAGCAAAACATAATAAGCAGGTACCTCTATTCATGTTATCATGCGTACTAATTTGGAAATATAATGATTGTTAGAAATGTTTGTGGATACTTAAATGGAATTCAAGAATGATTTTGTTAGCCTTGAAATCGTTTTGGTAGTACAAGCACACGAGCACGTTAGTAAAGTTTTTATGTCAATATTATTTTAAAAATCTGTTGTGTAAAATTGAAAATAAGCAGATGCTAATCACAAACTTAAAATTATATGGACTTGTAAACACAAACCATAAAAAGTCAAAGAGTACAAACCATAAACTATAAAGAAATACAAACAAATCAGGGATGCCTTAAAATAAAGATATTTTTCGCCGAAATATTTTGAACCATATATCGTAACTAAATATTCTATATCGAAATCCATTAAACTCGCTCAAATAGTAGATAGCACTCTGAATTCAAATATATGTGACTACTCCAAGTGACCACGGTACCTAAATAATTACAACAATGTTCGATATTAATGTATGCTAGAAGAAAGGGAAAGGAAATATTACACGCAATCCTTATAGACTTATGAAATTACTTTTAGCTATCATAATATCATCATCCTATGAGGTAAAAAAGCTTCTGACTTTAAAAAAATGTAATATTATTTTAATCAGGCTTGAATACAAAGATGAACTAAATTATTTATGTAATCATTCATCATTCCACCTAGGCATTTCGTTATTAATGTGTTTATTACTTTATATGTGGAGTACATTCCTGTTTGTACCATATTAACTGTTTCACTATCTATACGGAAATATGTATTTTGATTCATAAACTAATTATGCACACTAACATTGTGTTTGTCATACAAATTCTCCTGTAGCAACAAGCTGGAAGAACTTTTAATGTGGAATAAATAGTAGGGTTTTTACCAATTTTAATTATATTATTTTTATACTGTATGTAAAACAGTGTACAACACTTATTATATAAAGAATAAAATAAATAAAGGATGGTGATTTATAATTAGATTTCTCATCCCTATCATTCCAACTATTTAACGATCGCAAGTATCAACTTTTTTCATAATGGAAATTGACTCTAGTGGAGTAGATACATAGGAAATATTAATAGCGAATGGAAGCCAATCTAAAACACGTTCGTCTTAGCAAGTAGCAAATGTGGTTTAACATCTTTCTCTCTACTTTCTTTCATTCATTTTTCTCTGCGCAAATACGAGATTAGATAAACAAAATTAGTAATGCATTCTCTTTTTCCTTTTTTATTAACCAACACGACGTTATAACCCATAGACGCCCAATGCTGGACAAAACTTGTCTGTCAAGACATCGGAAAATAACAATAAGCTTAATATAAAAGGAGATTGCATTATACATTTTATAGGTAAGCCAATTTCGAGTGTATAAATTTCTTAAAATAATTTATTTAGAGCTCAACTTACAACTGAAACAATGCCAGTCTTTTATCATTCCTTCCTTTTCTTTCAAATGTAATTAATTATTGCTATTCATGTCATTGACAATTGTGAGGTATAAACAGTGCTGTATCACAAAATATAACGCGATTTATCGATAAACAGAAAAATTAAAGAAACATGTAAATAAATGTATTTTATATGGAAAAAGCTATGCTTGAGTAAATTATTGTATTACAGGTTAGTGACCTCACTTACATGCAATAAAATGAAATTATTGTTATCTGATTTAGTTTGTTTCAAAAATATTTTTTTGATTTTGTTGTTAGGACTTATTTGAGTTTTAAAATACTTCTAAATACCTACAAGTATTTCTGGCGTTTTTAATTATAGATGTATCGTAATCTCTACTCTGTACATGACATAACGATTCTTGTCAATTTTCATGATTCTAAGTATGGAGTCCTAAATACGAATATTATCTAGACTAATGGTATAGATCTGGCGTTTGTTTGTTTAAACGCACTTATACTGTAGAACTCCTGGTCCGATTTGAAAAAAATCTTGCCGTGTTAGATATCTTATTTTTCGAGAAAGAATTAGCCCATATATTTTCACGTTACGACCAATAGGAGAGGAGTTATGAGGTTAAAGGTTGCAGTAAAACCAGCTCTGCTAATCTAGAATGCCATTTTTATTATATTTAAGTTCACTAAATGTATTCTTCATTACCAGTGTATTGTACCAATGTAAAAAACACATAAATAAATTTTGTTTATGAGCGGAAGATCACTTTTCCAATAGCTGAAACACAAATGTTATAGTCATTACAGATTAACTTGGGTCAGAAGCTTTTTATTTTGAGTAGTTTGTAAAATTCATAGTAGATATTATATTAATCAATAATTCTATAAGTGTAATATTGCATACAGTAATGAATTACTGTATTATATTTACAGACAAATATAAGCTAAATCTGATTTAGTGATTCAAAGTCCAGCGGAGTATGCGTGGTACGCCAGAGGTCCCGGGTTCAAATCCCGCCTAGGTCACAAACACGTACAGTAACAAGAGCTTACGTTGTGTGCACTTCTCAAAGAAGGTTATCGTCTTGAGTACTAATTGGTTACTTGTCAAAATAAGATTACCGTAATCCAGTACTCTTATTTTGAAGACTAATAATAACTGCTAAGTGACCATTTTTTATTTTATTTTCACATTTATTAAATCATAGTGTGATTGGTTTAGGATATGATGAAAGGCAATACTTTCATGAAGTAGGTTTGGTCATTTTTTCATTTCATGTGGACGAACCACGATGATATTTTTAAAATGGAATAGGGGTACACATAAGGGGTACAAATCGGTGCCTTTTTACTACTAACGCCCGTGAACATCCACATAATTATTACGCCGATGCGTTGCCCTCGTTACATATTTATTTATTTAAATAACAAGTATGTATTACTGATGTCTTGAGTTTACTCGAATGTTACTCATAACAATGAAAGTACTTTTACGGATCTTATCGCGGTTCATTTAATTATTTAACTAGGCCGACGTTTCAATAAAAACTTATTTAAGCGACTAAAAAAGGTTAGTTCTTACCATCAGTGAAATGCCATATCCCTCTGCAAGATGCAGGAGTGTACAAGCTTGATTGTGACTCTCTTATATAGGGCAAACTAAAAGATCTATAAAAACTCGCGTTAAAGAACATATAGCCGATATGAAAAACCGACGTGTTACAAAATCTGCGGCCTATGAGCATGCTGAAGTGGCCCTTGCCATTACATTAGATTTGATAAAGTGCAAATCCTCACTAGGGAACACCGACTCCTTCCAAGGATAATCCGTGGGGCTATTGAAATTAAAAAAACATCCAAATTTCAATAGAGATCAAATCAAAAAGTAAACATAACACCTCAAGACAACAAGGAACAATAAGTACTGTTTGTGTTAACAACTAAACAATTATATACTTCGGGTACTTATAATACATTATGACATCAGGACATCTGTCATCTCAGTCCACCCGTGACTATGGTTGCTGGAAAGCTTCTGAAAAGTTGGGCCAGTTAAATAATCAAGTAAACCGCAATATAATCCATAAAAGTAGTTTTACAGTAATGTATGTATTAAATATTTGTTACTCAAACCACAACTTTATGGATTCAACACCATTTGAGTCAATTGTCTCTAATTAACATGTGTCTATGATCATACTTTTCTGACAAATATCACAACTCTATGGTTTTTCATCAGTATGTGTCCGTATGTGTGCAGTTAATAGACATTTCTTTATGAATTTCCTGTTACAAATATCACAATTGTATGGTCTATCGCCTGTATGTGTCCATTTGTGCATACTTAAATCTCTTTGTCTCCTAAATTTCTTGTTACAAATGTCACAACTGTATGGTTTTTCACCAGTATGTGTCCATATGTGTGTAATTAATAGACATTTCTTTATGAATTTCTTGTTACAAATATCACAAGTGTATGGTCTATCGCCTGTATGTGTCCACTTGTGCATACTTAAATCTTCTCGCCTCCTAAATTTCTTCTTACAAATGTCACAACTGTATGGTTTTTCACCAGTATGCGTCCGTGTGTGTGTAATTAATAGACATTCCTTTATGAATTTCTTGTTACAAATATCACAAGTGTATGGTCTATCGCCTGTATGTGTCCATTTGTGTATACTTAAATCTCCTCGCCTCCTAAATCTCTTGTTACAAATGTCACAACTGTATGGTTTTTCACCAGTATGCGTCCGTGTGTGTATAGTTAATAGACATTTATTTATGAATGTCTTGTTACAAATATCACAAAGGTATGGCTTATCGCCTGTATGTGTCCACTTGTGCATACTTAAATCTTCTCGTCTCCTAAATTCCTTGTTACAGACATCACAACTGTATGGTTTTTCACCAGTATGCGTCCGTGTGTGTGTAATTAATAGACATTCCTTTATGAATTTCTTGTTACAAATATCACAAGTAAATGGTCTATCGCCTGTATGTGTCCATTTGTGCATATTTAAATCTCCTCGCCTCCTAAATTTCTTGTTACAAATTTCACAAGTGTATGGCTTATCAATTGTATGCATCCGTTTATGTGTATTTATGTCGCCTCGTCTTCTAAATTTCTTGTTACAAATGTTACAACTGTATGCTTTGGCACCAGTGTGTGTCAGTTTGTGTGTAGTCAAAGTACTTGTATGCCTAAATCTCTTGTTACATATATCGCAATTGTGTGGCTTTTCACCAGTATGTGTTAGTTTGTGCTTCTTTAAACTGCTGTTCTCTCTGAACTTCCTCTGGCAAATATCACAAATGTACTGTTTCACGCCAGTATGTATCAGTTTGTGTTTATTTAAACTATTTTTGCCACGAAATTTCTTGTTACAAATATCACAGTTTAATGGTTTCACATCAGTGTGTATCAATTTGTGTGCGTTTAAATATCTTAGCCTCCTAAATTTCTTGTTACAAGTATCACAAACGTATGGTTTATCACCTGTATGTACCCGTGTGTGCATATTTAAATCACCTCGCCTCCTAAATTTCTTGTTACAAATGTCACAGCTGTATAATCTCTTGTTCGCTGCTGGAGTTTTAATCTCAATTCCTTCTTCCTCGGCTTCTGTTACTTCACGCCTTTCTTGGTCATCTTCTATGTCCACATCAAGTTTTAAACCTGCACAAAATTACAATTCATTTTTATTGCTTTTATAGTTTAAAGAGGAAACGTGACTTCTTACGACTATCGACTGACATAGACATCTGCATCATTGTCATGCAGATGCATTACCGTCCTTCCTTTTTCCTCTCCAATGGGCCACCGGATACTAAACGAACAAGAACGCGGGCACAGCTGTCACTTTATGGCGGTGTCATGTGGCGGATGGCCTAATTCGCTTGCAATGCAGCATGGCACTTCCTTCTACACTGTGTTTGACACTAATGTTTTGTCTGGTAACAACTGGTTTTATACGATCAGAGTGATTTCATCTGATAATAAGACCTGTTCCGTTTTCATCTGTACTAGAGACCGCCCAAAGGTCAAAAAAAAAAGGTAAAAAAAAATAGATTTCGCATATTATAGTTAGACTGTGTCTAAAAGTATAACGACGCGACGCGCCCGTCTCAGAGTCATGCATCAAATGCGCAGGCGCTCGGACTGCTCCGGGTATATGAACCTCGCGGTCAGCTGTGGCCTGCGGTGGTGCCAGCGACCGATATCTTTTACATTTACTACCGGTTTCAATTTCTCATCGCATCATTCTTCAAAATATAGGAGAAATCGCATTAAAATGTGATTAATCTGTATTTATAAAACTCTGGAAGAGTTTTATAAAATCTTGCGCGTGTAAAAGTAGCTATGTGTTGTTTACAGCAAGCGCGTTTATTTAGGCTGATTTTAGTCTCGCGCTCACCGTCAGCGCTCGTAGCTCAGCGCGCTGTTTGTCAGCGCGGCTCGTTTTAGTATCGTACTGACCGCCCTACCGTACAGACGACGACAAAATGCGGAGTGTATTAATTATTGCTGCTTTGTACTGTGTATCCCAAAAAAATAAAAACCGGCGACGGCGAAGACTCCATGTTCATCCATTGATTGAGCAGAGAGCCGTTGCAGGAGAGTTTGTCTTGTTATATGGCACTTTGAGGGCTGACGAAAGTAAATTCTTTCATTACTTTCGAATGTCAACTAGAACTTTTGACGAACTTCTGGCAAAGATACAGGATGAACTGGTCCATTGCAGCTTACGAATCGTGCCTATACCACCGATTGAACGACTAATGGTGACTTTAAGGTAAGAAAAAACATATTTACTCGTTTTATAATTCATGTGTAATCATGGCAAAGTATAGGTAAGAAAAAACATAGGTATTTATTATTATGTTTATATTATAGGTAAGACAAAAAATAACATAAATGACATATTATTAGTAATTAAACATAATATAAATATTCATCAGTACGTGTAGCTGTTTCATAACCAGAGTAACCTGGATTCGCATCATTCGTTTCGTACCCTTAGTAACCTGGAGTCTGATAACTGTACGACGATGCATACGTGTCGAGTGTAGGCCTTGCATCATTGGAGTAAGAGCTATTTGAGCTATTTCATCTGTTGAAATTTCGAATATCCATGGCTTCGCGCAGCACTCTCGATCTAAGCTCTAACTTTTGTCCTACATCAAAAGATTTTGAAATTGGACCTAAAGAAGCGAAAAAAGCCAGGTCGTCAGCAGCAAGATCTGGTGTTTGATTACTTAATAAGGTTAATAATTCTTTTTCGAATAGAGAACTTTCTGGATTTGTTTTCGGGGGGTTTCTTTTTCTCTTTTTCAGCCAGGGTCTTTGTGATGATGCTGAATCAACACCACGGTCATTCTGCTCCCCCTCTTGAGTATTTTCTGAAGATACCATACTATCCAATGTATTATCTATATTTACTGAGGGTGAGCGAAGGGATGAGGAGGGTATGATTTCATTCAGTGATTCATCAACAGTTGAGAATGCTGTTGGAGCTAGGAAGCTTAATTCCTCATACTTTTTGTATTTTTTTGCAGCACTTCCTAAAGGCGTTTTATTTATTGTGTTCTTTGTTCTAAAATATGCATCCCTGGCTATTTTCAATCTCTGTTGGACTAGTTTTGCTGAAATAATAAAAACTTTTTATTTTCAGATTTCTTGCTACGGGTCGAACATATACAGATTTGCAGTATTCATTTAGGATGGGAATCGCAACAATCGGTAAGATCGTGGACGAAGTGTGTAAAGTAATATGGGAAACGCTACACAATGAATGCATACCATCAAATACACCTGATACGTGGCAAAATATTGCTAACGGTTTTCTACAAAAGATCAACTTTCCAAATTGCATCGGAGCTATTGATAGCAAGCGCATACGAATCGTAAATCCAACCGGTGGTGGATCAATATTCTACAACTATAAAAAAAAATTACCTACAGTTCTGCCAGCTATGTGCGATGTAGATTATTGTTTTACATATGTAAACATTTGAACATATGGGAAAAACTCGGACTCGACTATTTTCCAAAACAGTACTCTATACAGGAGCCTTGAACAAAACACTTTAAACATTCCAGGACCGAAGCCACTGCCAGCGTTTGTTTCTTGCATCTTGTAGAGTGGATCCGATGCATCCCACAGTTTCTTCCTCAGGCGTACCTCATCGATAACTCGACCTGTACCCACTTCGCGATTCGCCATGACTGTACGCGCTGACGACGTCCGCTCCGCTTGTTACTAAAACGCTCACTGAACGCAGAGGCGCTCGTGCGATCGTCACCGCCGACAGCTACGCGGGGCCGACGCGCGACGCGTACGGACGAGTAGCTATCAGCGCTGACCACCGTGCGCGCTGATAGCTACGCGTCATTAAAAAACGCTTCCTAAAAGTACATATATCTCGGCCATCAGCGCTGACGGTGCGCATGTCGTCGGCGTGATACTAAAATCAGCCTTAGAACTTTTGATGTATGAATGCTAAGTAGCTACAATTATTATCTCTTTAAATATTGCATTAGACACAGCTGTGATAAACTTAATCTATTTTAAGAGTGTGATGCTTGGTTATAAAAATAAAATTTATGCTTTTTCAGTCGCCGTGTGGTTTCCGTGAGAGGACAAATAATATTGATACTAACTACTATTGGTACAACAAGATTAACAATATAAACTTACAGTCAAAGCTCTCCCTCTTAATATCTGGTTCTTGTTTGATTGACACGGAATTATAATATATTGGATTATTCAAAATCTTTACTGTGGAAAGCTGTACCAATGGTGGGTATTCAACCTGATGAATAAAAGTTATCTTATAATCAATTTTATGTAACTATTTGGGAACTGTTAGAAACTCCCAAATTCTCTTTTTAAAAATTTCACGATTACTGAAGTTAAAATTGAACGTCGTCCAGCCGATGATGATAAAGATGTATATATCTCCTCGTTTCCGCCGACCGTGTGAAACAAAGCAATGAAACCGGCACCGTCATCACACGGTAACGGGGCAGTACGAATACATTTTTAAGTTTTCGCTTTTGTCGGCAGTCCACATCCACATGCCTCTGGATTTTTCATGAGACACCAGGTGAATTTTTTCACTTGTAAATGGCCACCCGAACTAGTGTATAAGTAGGGCATATGGAATAGACAACTGCCTCCCAACAGCCCACAAATGTAGCCACAATTACAGGGGAGCATACAGGCAAACGGAGCATTTGATGACTACCAACACGTGTAGACGTTTTGCAGTTATCTCGTGGTCCCGTGACGACGGCTTTGATTAGTTTTTTTTTGTTGACGCAGAGAAACGCGCCTTCACCGGCCCTGGGTGGGGTCCAGTGGCGTGTGGGACTCGCGGTACATGATAGTGACGAATACCCACAAAACCACCGCGAGTGCCATCAGTGCTGTCGTTGGTGAGGTGCCCCGGAAGAACAATCTTCAGGGCACATCGACGGCTAGTCAGCCCCCTAAGGGACCTACTCCAACTCCACAGATGGGGTTGCCCTGCACTACAGGACCATCCCACCGACTTGTGTCTTGTAAAGTGCAATGGGGCGAGGTTCCCATCCTCGCCCCTTGCCCCGTGCGCAAGGGCGCCGCCACCTTTTGTTCTCTCTTCTTATAAGAGGGGTACAAAGAGCAGCTCCTACTCCTGATCTTTAGTCCACTCTTCTTTTAAGGGGGGTAAAAAGAGCCGCCACCTCAATTCAATTAGCTTCGCCCAAAGTGTCTCGGATCACCCCAGGCTACTGAGTCCCACCACCACCACAAGGCTTGAACCATGGTGGGGATGACAGCTGATTCCTGTGTTAGACACAGGCAATATCCAGCACGGCCCCGAAGACCATGAGATGTGGACACCATGGGTGTGTACTTCAGTGATGTGTTATGGCTTGTATTGTGAACACTAACAAAACAAAACATTTGCATTGTATTCATAAGTTACAAACTATTGTATATATAATGGTTCACCTGAACATTTTCATTGAAGCTCGTCCTAATGTTCCGAGTTTGTGTAACCAAACTGCGGCACTGCTGGAGTCTGGTGTGACAAATGTAACACAAGCTGTGTGGACTAGTCGGGATCTGTACCTGTGGACAGAGCTATGATCATTTCCAGGTCCACTATACTGCTGTACATGGGAGAAATTCAGGGCCTCACACAGAAAAAGCACAGGTAATCCTCAAAAGTAATTGGTAATAACAATATATACAATAGAAAAAGTTTGGTCAGGAAAATGGCATTTTGATACATTTGGTAGTTTACACATATAAATAAATTTCAGCTTTTATATATAGATGTATATAGAACTTTACATTTTTCAAACATCTGTCTAACCGTTAAGTCATGGAAAGGAGCATGATGAATAAGAAAAAATTTGATAAGACAACCAATGAAAAACTGAGGGAGAAACAAAATTAGCTGATGTCACACTTAAAGTTAAACACCACAAGTGTTAATGGGCAAGACTTGTCATAGGAGGACCTAACAAATGGAGCAAAATTATCACAACTTGATGCAAAAGGAGTAGAGGCAGGGAGTTAAGTAGTTGGGATGATGAAATAGTGGAAATGCCTGGCAGGACTTTGATTGGAGTGGCATTAGACACTAGACAAGGTAAATGGAAACTTATGGTACTTATCATAGGACATGGGTTAACATGGTGTGATAAGTCTACATACATTATTATGATTAAATTGGCTGTGACTCCAGGCATATATAATTTGAATATAAATTAAAAAGAAAATATGATTTTTTCAAAATAATGTGCAGCAAGTTGTTTTTGACAGTTTTTCGCAGATTTTTCTAGATGCAAATGTCGTCCTCAAACCACATATATGAGAAAAATAATATATGAATTATCATTAAATACGCACACCCTATGAAAATGACATCCTGTTATGTACTTTACTGTTACTTAAAAAACTACAATATCAAGTCTCACCTTAGAGTCTGTAACGTTTTCATACATAAATTGTAAATCTGTTTCTTCAATGTTAAAAGTTTTAACATTTAAAGAGAAGCACAATAAACAGGTGCCGTTATCCATTTTAATTGGCCAGCTTAGCAATTTCAAAATAAAATTAATGTTTTTTTAATGATATCAATTTATTAGTAAACAAACTTTATAGAAATACTACAAATTTTATTACTAGAAATAAACAAATATTCTAAATAAATTCTTTAATCAAGTTTGTGCTTCAAAGCTCCGGATAACCAATACACAAACTGACACAAGCAATTTTTTTTTGCGCTGGCTCCCTTTTCAGATTTGCCAAGATCAGAGTTATTTGGGTGAACTTTGCTAGATTTGGATTTACTGTGAGGAAATAAGTTCTGTTCTAGTTCCTGCTAGAGTTTACCTCAAAGTAAATTTCCTTTAAACACAAACAACTAACTAAATATATACATGGAGTAAAAAAAAATACATAAAACAATGTATGATAAAATTTTGTGCCCCCACTTTATAATTTAATATTGTTAATTTTAATAAAATTACATAGAATGTTGACAAATGGAAAGAAAACATATGTTAGTAAGGATTTAAAATCAATAGGGCAGGAGGATTTCAGGAGGAAGACTATCGTGAATTAAAAAGCGTAATTTGGCACATGATAAAGAAATGTGATCTGGAGTGCATTTGTCAAAACCGCATTCACAGAATCTTAGTCAGGAAAACAGGAGTACAAGAGTGTCCCAGCCTCAGGCGACATACTTTTTTATAATATAAGGTAGGTAATGACTACCGCCGCCCATAGTCATCCTCAAGACTAAGCGTCTCAGAAACGCGTTGCCGGCCCTTGAGGAATAGACATACTCTTTATGAAGACCTCTCGTCGTATCGGATAGGAAATACCCATAGAGGCAGCTGGTTCCACAGTACAGTTGTGCGCGGTAAGAAGTGACGTTTAAACGGCACTGTTGTGGATTTACAGACACCAAGGTGGTAGGCGTGAAACTTAGTGTTCTGTCGCGATGTCCGAAGATGGAATTCTGCTGCTTGTATTAAGCCGAACAATTCCCATAGAAAATATGATCAAGCTGTCCTGAAATAGATGTAAGTCCAGCATGGTAATCTGCATCTTCGCTACCATTTATACATGAGTGACCGGTAATCCATATCAGTTTGACTTATATATTTTTAGATATATACAGCTTGACTTATAGATTTCAATAGCAAATGGTTTATATTAAAGACTAAGCAAGATTAGATTTTTTATTTGTATCGAACTGTGTGAGTCAGGGAGTACAACAGATTAGTCTAATTGATGAGATTCTATGTAAGATAATGCCTCATAAATGGCCAAGAGATCGCCAGTGAACACTGATGATAGCGTAGGTAATTTAAAATTCAACACTACGTTAAATTTAGGGTTAGACGCTGCAGATCCAACGCATCCCTCTTGGGATTTGAGACATTTTTGAGGCATCGGTAAATATCTGAGTCCAGTCTTTACAGTTTTTGTCCGTTACATTATTGAAATGAGAGTTCGAGTACAAAGTGTCCTTATCTATTCATAGATTAATTAAACCATCTAGTATGTATGTTATGGCCTAAAAGGCATGTCATATAAAAGAATGCAATTTGCATTGATAAGTTGGGCAGGGCAGGTAAGCTGGTCAATTTAATATATGATTTTACTAAGCAAGGGAGGTCTTTATGTGTCCAATAATTAGAGGTGGAGACGAGTTGGTATAAATAATGTAATTTTGCAATAATAGGATGAGAGGAATGCTGATTGGCTTTGAAACAAGAAACAGAAAACAGTCAGATAGGTATTGTCTGCGAGATAGGAGAGAGGGTTCGGCGCATTGTCTGTAGGGCATTAGTAGGTGAAGATTCCAGCATAGATATCTGTTACTATGATCCCGAGGCTATCCTTAGCACCCAGGCCTTTACTGAACCCAAACTGGGTACTAGAAAGAATACCTCGGTTTTCTATCAGCCATTCCAATCGATTTTAATCAAGTGTTCTAAAATTTTGGCTAGAGTAAAAGAGAGTGCAATTGGACGATAGCCACAGAGATCATTCGAAAGTTACCAGGAGAACCTAAGAATTGATAGGACTATTTGTATTTTCCGTCATCAAGAGGCACACCTTTCACAATAATTGTATTTCATCCTTATCATTGTCAGCCCTTATCGGTCCACTGCTGGACATAGGCCTCTTTCAAAGAACGTCAAGACGACCAACCTCCTGCTACTCGCATCTGTCCCCGAATTGCTACTGCACGTAGATAGTCTTCCCACCTGGTGAACGGTCGACCAACACTTCGTATTCCCAAACGCAGACTCTACTCCAGAACTTTAATGGCCCATCTGCCATCTGTTCTTCTGAGTGTGTGACCAGCCCATCGCCACATCAGCGAGCTTATTCGCCGCGTGATATCTGATACTTTAGTTCTCTGCCTTATGACTTCGTTAAGAATTCTGTCGGACAGAGAAACACGTTTACAGGTTATTCTTAAGAGTCTTAACGAATCGTATCACCACAGTTGGTCACATGTATCACCGTCGTGCATTTGTCCAAACTTATAACACCTAGCTTTCGATCTACACTGAGATTTGATGTGACTAAATCTACAGCATAGATTGCATTGGTTTCACTGGAAGATAATTATAGAAAAGGTATATATTTTTTGGTAATTTTTATCCCGAAAAATTTAAGACTACCGATTGAGTAGGAGCCCAACTTGGTATGTTGTCCTTAAAAGACTTTCTGGTAAGTACGCGAGCTTAAGCGACCTTGCCAAATCCTTCCCGTACTACTATTTGGGAAACCACATCCTCCAAAGACCACTCGGTAGGAATGGTGCGCACCACCCACATTCGAGCAGCACTATACGTCGGAATTGAAGCAATATATCCACCCTTAGAAAGAGATGGGTATATTGGTAGCATGACACGCAGTTTTAAATTTGATAGATAACCTATTAGTTTCCACACGCTTTATCCCATTCAACTTAACATTTTAAATATTATTCTTGAAAAGGGAATGACCAAGTTTAATGGCTCTAAGAACTACACCCGAGTTAGGCTTGGAAATGTGAACAATAAAAGGTCCGACATGATGAAGGGAATATTTGTTATTGTCCTTCTCAAATTCCGAATTTGTGTATGTTAGCTGGATAGAAGGAGACATATTATGGGGATTAGCAACATTTCCCTTTGGGCTAGAAGCTGGAATTACGTCTGAATTTGGGCGCTTGCGCCTATTTTAAGTCTCTATATCCATTTGTGTTAGAGTAGGTCAGGCAAAACACACCCTCCGCCGGGATCTGGAGGTTCGTCCATTGTTAAAACAACTGTAAAGTAAAAACTTCCGTTAAGGAAACTTACGCAATACCTTCACCAACACACAAACACGAATAGGTAATTAAACTTTACAAAATACGTAAAATTATAAAAAAAACTTAATAACTATGAAAGATACTTGATGATATCCCTATGGATAAAACTACTTTTAATGTAATGAGTAGCATTCGTGTAAACTTAGGACATCAATAAACACAGTCTTGATATATTTAGTCTGGTCATAAATACAGTTACAATAAAAAATATTCCATTTGAATTTAGAATCTGCAATTTTTATACGATTGTTCATTGTGATTCCTCCTTTTTGCGCCAATACATTGTACAGTATTTTGTGATATTCAATGTGATAGAAATTGAGTGGGGTGTTAAAGAGAACAGAATCGCTGTGATTGTAATACACAAAGTAGGTATGGAACCAAATGCATTTTTTAGAATTCTCCATACACTTGGCATTAGTAAAATGTTCCTGCACCCGGCTAATACAATAAATAAAACGTACAATGAGATTTCCTTAATGTGTAAAATAACCGGAAGCGCTCATCGCAATTGTTGGATCCTGGCCAGCCAGCCTAATCCTGCCCCAAGCGAAAATTAGCCCCAAAAAGTTACCAGTAAGCGTGTAGTGGACTGGTGTCGGGATTTGCTCAAAACAGCTTTTTTAAATCTGGCCAGACTATGACGGCGCCTATTGTCAGCAATTGCAAATCATTATGGAAAATCTAGCGGCTAAACAACCTGGGCTGGTCAATCGCTCCACGACACTGCTGCTTCACGACAATGCTAGACCACACAGCGCAACATACAACAACCAAATCAGAAGACCTTCGATTGTAAAATCTAAGACATTTTCCGTACTCCCCGGACCTTGCTCCAACAGAATACCATTTTTTTTCGAAATTTGGATAACCTCTTGCAAGGGAAAAAAAATCAACTCCGATGGGGCATTCCAATTCGCCTTCAAAGATTTTATTGATTCCGTCCGACTGGTTTTTTTTAGTAAAGGGATCTATGAACTGCCTATGAGATAGCAAAAGTGCATATAAAACCATTGTTTTGGTGTGGGTGGTTCATACTTTGATTAATTAAATATGTTATATTAAAATGTATTTGACTTTTTGTTCCTCCCATACACAACGCCAATTGCATTTGTAAGGACATAATATTAAAGGAACAAAATGTTAACACAGGGAATATGTATGAAAACTCTTTAATTGGATGGCTTATTACAAATATCACAACTGTATATTTTGATACCATTATATATGTGTTTATATTTGTTAAAAGTACCTGTCTGAGTAACTTTCTTCTCCCAAATATCACAAACACACACGAATCTTCTCCCTGATGCCGGTACATGTTAGATTTGTGTTGATTGAAAGTACAATTCGGCGGGCATTTTTTTTACAAATATCACAACTGTATGATTTGACATCTATTATGTGTCAGCTTATGTGCATTTAAATAATCTTTTCGGCTAAATTCCTTGTTACAAATATCACATGCGTGTGGTTTATCACTGGTATGTATCATTTTGTGACTGTTTAAATAACCCCTACGACTAAATTTCATGTTACAAATATTGCAGATGTGTGGTTTGACACCAGTATGTGTCAGTATGTGCGTAGTCAAATTACTTTTATTACTAAATGTTTTGCTACAAACGTCACAACTGTGCGGTTTGACACCAGTATGTGCCCGCTTATGCGAATTTAAAGAACTCTTCTGACTAAACTTCTTATCGCAGATATCGCAACTGTATGGTTTATTACCAGTATGAATTATTTTGTGTGTATTTAAATGATCCCTCCGGCTAAATTTCTTCTTACAAATATCGCAACTGTATGGTTGTGCACCAATATGCGCCAGTTTGTGTGTATTTAAAGAACCTCTCTTAATGAATTTCTTATTACAAATGTCACAACTGTAAGGTTGGTCACCGGTGTGTATCAGCCTGTGCCTATTTAGATCACCTCTCCGGCTTAATGTCTTCTTACAAATATCACAGCAGTATGGTTTGGCACTAGTATGTGCCAGTTTGTGTGTATTTAAAGAACCTCTCTGACTAAATTTCTTATTGCAAATTTCACAACTGTATGGTTTATTACCAGTATGAATTATTTTGTGTGTATTTAAATGATCCCTCCGGCTAAATTGCTTCTTACAAATATCGCAACTGTATGGTTGTGCACCAATATGTGTGAGTTTGTGTGTATTTAAAGAACGTCTCTTAATGAATTTCTTATTACAAATATCACAACTGTAAGGTTGGTCACCAGTGTGCACCAGTTTGTGTCTATTTAAATCACCTTTCCGGCTAAATATCATCTTACAAATATCACAACTGTTATTTTTTTTGTTAGCTGATGTTATTTCATGCTCTATGCTTCCTTCCTCGACTTCAACTCCACAAATTCCTTGGTTACCTTCGATATCAATTTCAACTTGTATACCTGTAAAAAATAATCATAGCAACAGTACACAATAGTATACAGAATGTTCTGTAAGACAATGTATAAAATCACAGAGCCTATACTGTACTCGATCCTAATTCCCAAAAAAAGGAGGTACCTAAAATTTTAATTAATTGTATTTTAAATTCTTGCCACGCATTTTTATAGTATAAGGAGGCAAACTAGCAGTCACTAGTATTTAAGTAAGTAACTGTTAGACAGTAGACAGATTACAGCTAAACTTCACCAAAACTAAAAAAGCATAGAATGATTCAAAATAGCCTCAGTAGCGAGCGGGAACTTCTAAAAAAATTTACATTTACGTAATTGAGATGCACTTTCTATCAATAAATACTTCTAATAAAAAATATAACTATTTAATGATAAATTACTGGGAGTCAAAAATGGGTATATCCTTTTGCATCACCTTGTGTTATCAACACCGTCATAATGTGCCTGCGTCATGGCAAGACCGTCATAATGTGCCTGCGTCACGGCAAGACGACTGTCCCCGCCTATTGTCTAATACAACTGCAAGAACATTTGAGGACCAGGTAATGGATATTACTCTGTATATGTATTTATACAGAGTGTACTTTATAATACCACGAAAATTGAAAACTCTAGTAGTACTAGTGTATACGCGTATTTCAAAAACGATCAAATTATTTTGAACAAAAAATTAAACAAAAATATTTACGAAGAAACTAAACCAGAGAAAAATAATTTAATTTTATTGCATCACGTGTAAGTATGAGGTCGCCAACCTGCCGTGATGCGCCGCTCGTCGCCGGCGATTTGTTTCAAAGTATGTAGTGTTATACCTAGCTACCCACTGCGACCTGCGTGGTCGTTTCTCTGTGTGACAGTGTCGTAATAGGATACATCATGTTGAGATTTATATATATCAATAATATTTTGTGACTAAACTACTGAATATATTTTATTGCTTTTTTTAGTAAGCTAGGAACGTCATTACACATACGATGTCCAATTTTTCGATGTATCCTAACCCCAACCCTGTATAATAAATGTGTTAATTATATAAAATTTCTTAAACTACACTGTACACTGGCTGGCTCAGTTGTAGTAAACTAACGGGCACGCCAGGGCCCCCGTGGCACACCAGCTATTCTACATTCGAATCCTGCCTGGCTCATGAATTTTTTTATCTATTGTGTATTTTTTAAAATGAAAATAAGATACTTTCGTGAAGACATCTGTGTGTGAATGTGTGTGTGTGTGTGCGTGTGTGTGCGTGTGTGTGTGCGTGCGTGTGTGTGTGCGTATGTGTGTGTGTGTGTGTGTGTGCGCGTGTGTGTGTGTGTGCGCGTGTGTGTGTGTGTGTGTGCGCGTGTGTGTGTGTGTGTGTATGTGTGTGTGTGCGAGTGTGCGTGTGTGTGTAATATTAACAAATATATGATCTTACAATATGAGCTTTCCTCCTTAACATTTTGTTCTTGCTTGATCATCACAGAGTCATATAGTATAAAGGCATTGGAAACTTTTGCTGTAGAAAGCTGCACCAATGGTGGGTATTCCACCTGGTAATTAAGAAATATCACTATCATAACAAATGCTGGAAATTACAAAAGTCTACAATAGGAAAAAATCTTATCTTTCAGGCATTATCTTGTTGTTGGCAGTTGTACCTGTGATACACACAAATAACAGGGTGTGTCCTTCTTTATATATTAACATTTTACACTATCATCTAGGGTTTGTTCTATAGTTCATCTATCGTTTTTATTTCTATAGATGAATGTTACACCTAGTACTCATTGGTAGTACTACAAATATGCAGTCATTTTAGACATTTTGAAGAGAATGTTATAATGTACTATAGTAACTACAGTGTCATTGTCCATTACTTAAGAAACATCAATACTTAATACTCACATCTAAAAAAAACAGAAACAAATCCAATAATTTAGTAAAAAGTTGTTTTATTTATATTAAATATGGACTACAATTTACGACACTTCCTATAAATCTCTAGCCTAGCTAGTAAATAAATAATGTTTAAAGTAAGAGCACAAAATGAAATGAATATCTTAGTGTTACCACACAACATATGAAATGTATTTACCTGAAGATTATCATTCAAGCTTGTCTGAATGTTTCGGATGTGTGTAATCAAGTTGTAACACTGCCGAAATTTTGCATGACAAATATAACAAAAGCTGTGTGGATGACCTTGGAGCTGTAACTGTGAATAGAATTGTTCATTTTCAGATCGAAGCAGTAATTACACAACTGTAGAAGTTAAGTGCCTCACACAGAAACAGAAGATTAAAGAAATTATTACTTTTTTTTTTTTTTATATGCATATTAACATTAAATTTGCAATCAACTGTTTTATATATTAACATGAGTTATATAAAAGTTGATTGCAAAAATAATGAGTAAAAATAATATATATATATATGTGACTATCACAATATCGTGGGACGACAGTACCAATTCAACACCAATGTAAGTGTAGGATAAATTCTTACCTCAGAATTCAACATTTCTTCATATACAAATTGTAAATGTGTTTCATTAATATCATAAGTTATAACATTTACAGCAAAACATAATATGCAGGTCCCCCTATTTATTTTTGTCATTTCGCCTAGCTATTTACAAATATACAAATCAGTGTTGGTTTACTGAATGTGGATACCTAAAGATTTGTTTACATATGGTTAATGGCTTTTTTCTCTTAGGTCTATTTAATATATAAACGCAATAGTACAAAATGACACAATATTTAGATGAAAATTAATGAGATCCGAAAGCAGTTTATTATGTTATTTATTGTTCAATGGCAAAATATAGTATAATTTATGCGCAAACTCTCAAATCCAAACAATTAGAAATGACAACTGGCGTCTGACAGACAATCCGCATGAAGCTTGTGACAAGTTCTTCTTTGCTTTCGGGGCAAGTGAGAATCACTTTGTGTGTTAAATAGCCTATTTGTGTTCGTTTGTGTTGATGAAGGTCTTTGAACTGTCATATTTTTTTCTACCTAATTACGAGTGGAGGGCATGATGAAAAATGATTTTATTATTATAGTTTCCTGAGTTAAGTTGAAAGAAACATTCCTGTTTTATCGTGTATTTTTTATTATTATATATAAAAGCATACATGCAGTATAAAATTTTACATGCATGTAATACCCACAAAAACCTTTAAGGTTTAAACAAGTGCTATACATTAACTCCGACGTTTTGTGGCGACATGTACATGACATTTGAATGTATTTCTAGTTTATACATTTTTGATTGACAGACAGATGAAAGAAATTTTTTGGCACTTACGTATGCAATGAATTTATACAGGCTATTACGGAATGGCGAAATAATATTTAAGGGTCTCATACTCTCATACGAAGCAACCTTCTTTATGGGACCATCATCAAAATCGCGAAAAAAATCTGTTCGAATTCTTTCCTATTTTTCTTCGTGAAAAAAAAAATTCCTAATTCGGTCGAAATTTCGGTAGCGGTCCCATAAAGAAATTTGATCAATATCATAGTAAACTTCTTCAAAAATAAGAAATAAAAAGACGGAATAGCTCGATTTACCGTTTTGCCGTGACATGATAGATAAATTTGATGCAGGCACATCAATTTTTTTTAGGATTATAATACTTAGATTAATAAAGATATATAAAGCATGAGTATACTAATACATAATATTATAATTTGATTTTATTTCACAGTTTCTCTGGTAGGGAGTTCCTTTGGACTCGATTGACAAATTTTAAACGGTCACATGTATTTTAAAATTTGTACACTTATCAAGTATCAGCGACAATATGCAATGGGTATGCGAACCTTTTAACTTTCCAGCTCGAGCACTCGGCCTATACATTTCGTCACTATCAGACACGCTTTGGAAGCATACCTAACGGAAAAGTAAAAAAAAATAATTTCAGTTTTTTTTTCGGAGGGAGCTACTACTGATTGGCGGCGCTTGTCCAGCCTTAACAGTTCGAATGACTGAAAAATGGGGGAGAGACCCCCCCTCTTTTCTCGCAGATGGGAAGAGACAAACCGGAATATTATTGTGAGCGTTGCCCTATGGTGATTATTATTGGGACCGAAAGGGGGAAACCACACTAGTGGGACGGCGCGCGCACGATGCCGTTTAAGTTGCGGTGTCGTGGATAAGGATAATTGAGCTCGTTTAATGTTTGGCTTTTCTGAGGAGGTTGGCCTCCTCACCCCCCCCCCCCTCTGACGGGAGGGGTTGATTTGCACTACAAATCGATAAAAGCCGTGTTCTTGATTTATATATTATTATTAGAGCTCTCTATAGTCGCGTTATTTTATTTCTATAAATCTAAGCTCTCAACTCACGGATTCGAACCCGGGCTGGTTTCTGTAAGCGGTGTGTGAGTTTGTAATTCTGTCAGTCATATGTGGTATAGCTGTGTAATTATATGTAAGATTTCATCGCTCGACGCACGAGCAGTGGGTATGGTATTAGTTCTAGCAGGAAAAATGCATTTACGCACCATTCAGCCGACCCAAGGGGGCGTGAAGTGTGTGTCGGGCTCAGGTTGTGTAGCGATAGCCACTACCGACTAAAAACTGCTATCCGTAAGTTGGCCCTATTGGCATTTTACTGCGGATGCGTGTCTGGGTGTGTTTTTGCTTGTGTGCAAGGGCGGACTTAGCAACTGCTATGGCTATCTTGTCGTCGGCGTCGTGCAGTACGTGCTTCGGCCGACGGCAACGGGAATCGGTTATTAGCGTCGGGTCGTATTCCGACGTTCGAACGATTAATTTGTTTTTGTGATTAAGAGCACGGTTAAAGAAGAACAGCTCTTTGAAGTGTCCCTTTATCGGTGTTAAGTGAAAGTCACAATGTAGGTCGATGTTACGAATGTACCACGCGCATCCAGTGGCCATACGCAAGAATCTATTCTGCATTTTCTGCAAACGTTCTATTTGGATCGGGGCTATTAATTTCAGTTAACGACAGCTGCATTATATGGCGGCAGTGCAATAATGACAGTGACTTACAGTCCACGCCTGTCATCAGTAGCGTGGTTCTCTATTCCATTATGATTACATAGAAGACAGTAGGTATTAAACGCGGGTAAACCGACGGTCCCATTTGAGGGAGTCCGATCTTGCGGGTGAGAGAGGAGGCTGCCGACGCGGCCTCCCCCCGCCGACGATGAATGGGGTTACGAAGGAGGCGCTATCTGCAGCGCCTTCAGTAGTGACCCTATGTTACGTGTCGGGCCGGGATGGGAACCCGGTCCACTTCCAAAGACACGGCGTCGTGGGGACTGTCATAGCGTAGCCGGACAGTCCCCGAGGAGGTGAAGTACGGCCTTTTCGCAGAGGTCAGCCTGTCGCTGGAGGGGTCCTGTTGCCTGCAGATCCGGGGCCCTCCACTAATAGCGGCTGAAGGCTCCCGAAGGGGTTTAGTTGGTATTGCTACCCAATGGCCGAGTCCAACATAGGTTTGGGGGTCTACCCGGGCTCTCAGGTATCATGCGTAAATGCATTCCCCTTCGTCACCAAAAAAAAAAGTCCGATCTTAACACTCCTCTAAACAGCATTACCACAACGCGTGCTTTGTATTTAGAACGGAAGACATCTCCCCTCCAAACGATTCCGTCCTGGTGTTGAATGATGTGACCGCATTTCACACCGTTAAAATCAATAAAGTGTCCTACTATTTTGGAAAGCGCTGATATAGTTTTTATGTGATTTGTATATTGTGCAATAAAAGCATGTTTTAGTCTAGTTTCAGCGAGTATCAGATTTTGTCAGATCAGTAGACAAAGAGCTAGTTTGGTTCTCCACTTAGGTTGCAGGATGCATAAGGGATCGGCTCATGTAGCCGATCCCTTAATAAATACACATACACGTGTATAGGGGACACACGGTCAGCGATTTAATGCTGGAGTCAGCAAAAGTTTGATGTGCGTAAGTCGGTCGGCATGGAGTTGAGATTCAAGATGGTTGCAACCTTTGAGTGATAATGTCTAGATTCAGCGTCGCCCTACAATCGAAACAATGAAAACTAGCCAACATGTGCAACCATGTTGCGCGTGCTGGCAGTATTTACACTGTGCGTCAATGTAGCTGTGTGCGTGAATAATGACACCAGCTGATACTACAATTCTCCCATAAATCACAAAAAAAATAGTGTTTTAGTTTAGTGAATTTAATATTTTAGTTGCCTTTTTTAATAAATAAATACAGCGGAATATTTAATTAAAACAGTGAGTGTGAATGTTGTGTTAAATTAGTATTACAATATTATCATTTGATAGGCTAACATGTTGTTATAAATCCACAGACAAGTAAAAATAAATTTTTAATCACGAAACATAATTTAATAAAACAAGAGAAATAGTGTGTCTGTACATTAGATATATTTCCTAAGTATTAATCGCTAAAACTAATACAATACAAATAAATGATTTAAAAAATTTGTCTGTCTGTATGTACATGGTAATCTCTGAAACTACTTAACGGATTGTTTCTTGTTTTGAAGCTATTGACCCCTTTAGAGAAGGGGGCCGGTTGCTCCCCTCTCTAACACTTGTTGACAAAACTGAATTGCTCTTGGTACACTACTGCTCAGGAGCAGGGTGGCCAATTTAACGTTCATAATGGAGTTTCGTAAATGTAAGTGATTTTTTGAAAGACGATTAGTTAGATGTAAACCTGTTTGTTCTTGCAACAATTCGAGTTTTTTCACATACATCCAACCAATTTTATGATCATTATACAAAAAATTATTTTTTGATTCCCAATGATTTCGTATTATTTTATCATATCTAGGAACACTGATACCTCATAGTCAGCACAAGGATGTTTAAATGTTGATTTTAGTTCCCTTGGGTTTTCGTATTTACAACCCAAAATCTGCATGGCCGACAAATTAGAACTATCGCCGTCAAAGGTCAATGACATGACTTCAACACCTTCTTCGTGGCATTTGTGCAATATAGTTTTAATTATATTGGCCTCGTAAATCCGAAGCGAACTTATGATGGCGGCTGCGGTTGCACTCCTTGTTGATAAGTACCGATAGCAATTCAAAGTGGTTTAATACACCATATCCAATAACAATTAATAAAATGAGCTCATAATAGGTGCACTCCACCTTTTTAACAGAGTTCTTTAGCTTCCCTTGTATGTATGTTTGTTTGGAACTGCAACGCAATATACGATAAATATGCCACGAAACACCCCACGCTGTTTTCACAAAAATATTATATTTAGTATTTTTCGTTCATTATTGTTACGTCGCATAACTTATGTTGTGGTTTATTTTATACTTTTTAATTTGTTGTTTTAAAAGCGAGTTTTTTTTTTTTTTTAACTATAATTTGTTTTTTACTTTTTCGTTAAACGTTACAAACACACATACAAGCGAAGCTAATCATTATAATATATTATTTATGTCATCGGCCTTTGCTATGTGTGCAGTTTCAAATTAATCCGACTTTTTAAAGTCGGTCAAAATGACGTCAATAAAAGCGTGATAGTAAAATATTCCTTTATACAGCATGGCACTACCTCTTCCTAAAATTATAATTTTAATTTTTGAAAGAGTAATCAACCAAAACATTATCCCCATAGGGAGAATGAAAAATAAAACAGGCAACACTGATAAAGTATAGCATAATTCAATAATTATAAACTAAAATATGTCGTTTATTATATTATTGAATTTGGTTACTCACCGAAGATAGGTGATGTGTCTGGTATCTTTTGCCCTTCCTTTATAATTCCGACACACTTTAGTAGCACATACCCTCATTTTATAGCTGTTTTTTAATTTTCGCGCCTAAAGCGTCACGGTTTGTACCGATCGGCGGGAATGTACAAAAGCCAACAGTTGGCTGATATTTTTTGACACGTTTTTGCGCATTCGTCTTTCTATCTAGACATTATATAATCGAATTAACTTTGTACACTTATCATTTAAAAAGGATTTTATTAAGGAATTCAGGTATAGTTTCACGTGGCAATACGATTTTTTTATTTTAAAACTTATGCATGTTCTTTATTGTAAACGGGACTTAATCGCGTACTAATTTAATCGAAGTATTTATCTCGACGTTTCGACTTCTTAGGAAAAGACTCATAAATAATTTAAAACATATATTTAAATAAACGAACGGTTTTTAACTTGCAAACCAGAGATCATGTTTATTTACCTATTACCAGTTCTAGAGAAGATAATCTATACTGTTCACAAGGTCATTGCCGACTAAGTGTAACAGACTTTTGCATACGATAGCTTATCTGTGTAAATTATTATAAGGTTTTTTACTATCCTTAATTGGTTTGAGCCATATAAATGACATTGTATTAAATTGCATCTTTTTTAGGCAACAATTAACTATGTCGATAAGGCGAAAGTCCAGCTTCATCATAAGATGGTAGCGTAAATAATCTACCATCCCCCCCCCATGGGCCACCGGCTACTCACATAACGTATGACAGGCGACTTTACGCCTGTATCAAGTGAGCGAGAGGTTCCTCCCCAGTAGTATCTGCTCAATGCCGTTGCATAGGAGGTAGTGTCATGCACCATGCATGGCACTACGTCCTCATTTGCAGCATGGCACTACCTCTGCCTAAAAACGTCCTCTTGTTTAAATAATGAAGTTAAGATTCTGTTATTTATGTCCCCATAGCCTTGTATGAGAATGTTCTAAATTTGAAATGCGGTACCTGCATAAGTTAGAAAACGAGGATAAAAAAATATCGATTAACGTTACAAGTAACGAACACTCATCAACTCATGTCAGCATGTTTTTAAATAATGCAATCCCACCAATTAAACTACTACGAGGAGAAAACAAATTCGTAGTCGGTCTTTTATATACGCTACAAATTATACACTCTAGCTATTTTTTTCCCCTTAGCTATCTCTTCCTACCAGTTTATATTACTTGATAACGGATTAAATGCTAACGTTAACTTGCGCTAAATCTTCCTAAACATAACGCTTTAACATTAGGAATTAACGAAGTCAAAAATTTCATCAACGGAGCTCACCTATGGGCAATTCTATGAGTGAAAGGGCAAGTGATTTGTGAAAGGGTTAGGAGTAAAAATTTAAATAATATAAAAATAAAATTATAACACACATGTGAGACATATATGATAAGTTTCGTCGAACGAGATGTGCATATATTAAGTACAAGTTTAAACATTACATTTAGAAGATTTTAAATTACAACAATTTTCAATTGAGTATACAATAAATGACAAAAATTATTTTTAACTTTTAGGCATCTACACATATATGTTTACCGTAACTGAAAGTCAAAGTTCTATGAAATCGAATCTTGGCATTTTAGTTAAAATTAAACAAAGATTTAAAATGATCAATCAAAAAACGTTAAATCACTTCGCAGAGTTTATTGCACGTACTGCTTACTATATTTCTAAGAAATAGACAGGCGGTGTCCGTTTGTAAAATATTGTGTATTAGGCGCGGGCGCACTAGCGGAACTGCACGCAGCGGTGTGACGCGACGCTACGCGACTGTTGTACTCAAACGAAGAACCTCGCTAGGAAGAGCAGGGGTGGTAAAACTCCTTCTTTTATTTATAACATTGTTGTGAATTTATATTTATTTTGAATTTTTTAATTCTACAGTAGTACTAAATGAGATAAATTATTGCCATTGAATCTCGATTCTGATCATGCCCTTAGCAGGAACAACTGGAATTTTGCTACATATTGCTACACATAATTGTATAAAACACTACATATTCAAATTCATTAGGTACATTAATTGACATGAATAGTAAAATAAATTAATTATCAGCTAAGAGAATAAAAAATTACAATATTTTACGATACATTTATTATAAAAAACTTAAAAAATAATTATAAAAACATTATGTATAAAAATTGGGTAGAACCGACGCTTGTCTCCTGGATAAATGGATTCCTGGATGTGATAAGAAAACGTCAATAATAAATAAAGGCTGCAGAGGAACAGAGACTGAGGCAGCAGAGTAGTTAAGACTGAGGCGGCAGAGTAGTGAAGACTGAACCGGCAGAGGAGCTGATGCTGATGTGGCAGAGGAGCTGATGCTGATGTGGCAGAGGAGCTGAGACTGAGGCGGCAGAGGAGCTGATGCTGATGTGGCAGAGGAGCTGATGCTGATGTGGCAGAGGAGCTGACACTGAGGCAGCAGAGGAGCAGAGATTGAGGCGGCAGAGGAGCAGAGATTGAGGCGGCAGAGGAGCAGAGACTGAGGCGGCAGAGGAGCAGAGACTCAGGCGGCAGAGGAGCAGAGACTGAGGCGGCAGAGGAGCAGAGACTGAGGCGGCAGAGGACCTGAGACTGAGGCGGCAGAGGAGCAGAGACTGAGGCGGCAGAGGACCTGAGACTGAGGCGCCAGTGTAGTGCAGAAGAGTGATGGCATGATCCAGACGCGAAACAGTAGGCTGGCCATACACAATAACTATGACATGAAAACAGCTCTGCGGGATCGGAATAACAGCTTAACCGACACCCTTATGTAGAGTATGAGGTACTCTGTGACTAAATACCTTGTTAAAAATACTATAAATCTATGGTTTAGAAACAGTATGTATCAGTTTATGTCTGTTTAAATGACCTTTCCGGCTAAATTCCTTGTTACAAATATCACAACTATATGGTTTATCGCCAGCGTGTATCAGTTTGTGTCTATTTAAATGACTTCCTTGCATAAATTCCTTATTACAAATATCACAACTAAATGGTTTATCACCTGTGTGTATCAGTTTGTGTGTATTTAGATGACCTCGACGGCTAAAAGTCTTCTTACAAATATCACAAGTGTATGGTTTGGCACCAACATGTATCAGTTTGTGCCTATTTAGATGAGCTCCCTGAATAAATTCCTTATTACAAATATCACAACTAAATGGTTTATCACCTGTGTGTATCAGTTTGTGTGTATTTAGATGACCTCGACGGCTAAAACTCTTTTGACAAATATCACAACTGTATGGTTTAGCACCGGTATGTATCATTTGGTGTCTATTTAAAGAACATATTTTACTGAATGTCTTCTTACAAATGTCGCAACTGTACGGTTCCTCACCAACATGTATAACTTTACTTCTCCGACTAAATTCCTTGTGACAAATATTACAAAGTTTGCGTCTATTTAAAATACCTCTCCGTCTAAATTCCTTGTTGCAAATATCACAAGAGTATAGTTTATACTCGGTATGTATCAGTTTGTGTTTATTTAAATTACTGATCTGATTAAATTCTTTGTTACATATACTACAACTGTACGGCTTGTTACCCGTATGTATCAGTTTGTGTGTATATAAATGACCCTTTTGACTAAACTCCTTGCTGCAAATATCACAGCTGTATGGTTTATAGCCCGTGTGTATCAGTTTATGTGTATATAAATGACCTCTCTCCTTAAATATCTTCTTACAAATATCACAACTGTATGGTTTGTCATCAGTATGTGTCAGATTGTGTGTAGTTAAATGACTTTTCTGGCTAAATTCTTTATTACAAATATCACAACGGAATATTTTTTTATCAGCTAAAGGTGTTTCGTTTTCAGTCCTTCCTTCCCTGACTTCGCTAACTTCACACTTTTCTTGATTATCTTCAACATCAATTTCAATTTCCAAACCTGGGGGAAAATCACAGTTACAACATTTTTCATTCTCTAAAATAAGTTGAATAAATTATAGCAAAAACTACAGGACACTTCTAGTATCTGGTTTAAGAGGTTTCGAATAATTCTTATTTTCGTTCCAGTTTCATCTGATACATGAGGTTTAACATCTACTGTTACAAAAGATCAACAAAGAAGGAAAAGACTGACGTATTTTCTTCACAAATGTTGCCTCTTAGTATTTAGTAACTTATAATATCAGTAAACGAAAAAAGCATAGAAGCCCTACTATCACTCAAAATAGGCCAAGATTTCCCAGGTGAATTGGTTAACATCTATTTTTGATAAAGGGCCTCAATCATGAAACATATTGCGCTGGATTAACTCTTACTTGCATGAGGCCATCAAAATTAAAAGGCGGCTCCTGTTTTGTGACAACATCACACGGTGTGCCACAAGGGTTGCATTAAAGACCACTTTTATTTATTATTTAGCTAAACGACATTTTCTTGAATTTCAAAACTCGTGTAGTCCTTCCTATTATATGCAAATGACATGAAAACTTCTAACAGACGTACTAAGTGGGATAAACTGTTCTTGTTCGGCTGGATTGTTAAACTTGTTTGTTAGTCGTTTTCTATCAAAATTTCAACATTGTTGCGAACAGCCTCGCGGGGAAATTGACTGGTGAAACGAAGCGAAAGCGCGGTTCGTGTGTCAGTGTTACCTTAGGCGAGGCTCGCCCTCGGCATCCCGCATGCCTCGGCAACACTAACCACGTTGACATTTCCTTCGAGAAGCTGCTCACTCTGTGTAGACGAGCGTATATATTATCACAACAAAGCACGTCTTTGCGATGTTAACAAACAACAAGCTAGCTGTATCAGGAGAAATGTAATGCAACAGTTTTTAACTGAGTTCTATGCTTTTTGTTTACTGGTTAATCTTTTTCACAATCTACAGCATTGCATCAATACAAACTACATCTTACTCCTTACTATAATCTACCAAGTTTTCAAGCCTACACAACAATCCTTCAATCGATAGCTGGAAACATAAAGAAACGCACATACATTCTATTAACATAATGTGAGCCATCATGGAAAGTCTCGGAAAGGAAATCACATCCGATTAGAATTTACAGCAATGCTGTCATTTTTCAAGGATTTTTAGCTTCCGCTAGCCGAGTGCATAAGTACAAAGATCTATATCGGCATCTATATGTAATACAGGTTTGGCGTATTATACTATAATAATGAAAAACAGTCCAATTAAATTTCACTATATGTTGCCCTTTAATCACTGAACATCTTCTCAGTTAGAGAGTAAGCTGCCATGTATCTATATAACTAATTTATAACTAGATTAACAATATAAACTTACAATTTGAGTTTTCCTCCTTTACATTTATTTCTTTTTTGATTGTCACAGTAATGTATGATATTGTTGTATCGGACTCTGGAACTGTCTTCACTGTTGAAAGCTGTACCAATGGTGGGTATTCAACCTGATGAATAAAAATTCCATTACTTTTTAACGTTAAAGAAAAATTATTATAATGTAAAAAAAGAATGTATATATTGATTAGCCGGTCCAAGATGATGTGAGTAGCTGGAGATTGGTCGTCTGACGTTCATTGAGAAAGGACTATAGCCAGCAGTGGGCCCATAAGGGCTTATAATGATGATGATGATATAATGTAAAAAAAATATAAACCTACAATATGCACATTTTTTTACATAAATATTATTATAAAAATATATGAATGACATTTGATGGAAAAATTCTCTATACATGTCCGAATATTTAAAATCAATATAATCAAATTTATTAAGAGGTAGTGCCATGCTATGTCATAAAAGGAGTTTAATACACAATCATACAAAGTGTCATGTACAGCACATACCATACAGACATGACTGGTTAGTCATTTTCATCATTGCAGTTGGGTATGTATAGGATTCTCATCCAAATTTTGTAACAAAATAAATAGAATTACTAACTATAATGTTTTATGTCTATGATTGATGAAAAATTGATTGTATAACGAACTAGTCCTTCCGTTGTTGCTGTTGTATCAATATGGTGGTTGGTGAATAATGCTCAGAATGTTCATAGCATCAGATGATATTCGGAACAATCTGAACATTTTTCTACCTCTTCTCTTGACTAGTGATCTCGGTAACAAATGTGAAATGTTGGGCATACCGCACTGGCAAACAGTTGGCACAAAATTGACATAAAATGCAACACACAATAAAGGCTAATTTGATAACACACATTTGTATTCTATTCACCATTGTGTGCATTTATTGTAGTTTCTGTTACTGTTTGTAATATGTTTTTGCAATGTGCACAATGAAATATATTTCATTAATTAAGTCATTCATTCACCTGAAAATTGTCGCTGAAGCTCATCTGAATATTCCGAGTTCGTATCATCAAGCTGTAGCACTGCTTAAACTTGGCATGACATATGTGACACAAGCTGTATGGATGAGTTACAGTCTCTACCTGTGAAAAGAAATTCAATCATTTTACAGAACTATAATGAGTGCTGCGCACTAGCTAGATGACTTGACAAATTATAACCAATAAACATTAATCACTTAAAATGTAAAGCACAAAAAAGTCCTAACTTAACATAAAAAAAAAAAACTTAAAAATCATAACAAATAAGAAAGGGTATAAAATATTGTAGGGCCCTCCCAATTCATGCAGATGTATTCTAATACGACTTTTAGGGTTGTATTAGAATATGTCTACAGTAGTAGTATTTTTATTTAAAGTTAACAGAAGACATATTACATTTTACTGTTGAATATAAGTAATGAAAAAGTCACATCTTACCTTAGAATCTGTTATTTCTTTATAGAAAAATTGCACATCTGATTCTTCAATGATGTATGTCTTAACATTTACAGCGAAACATAATAAGCAGGTGCTTTTATTCATTTTTGATAACTAGCAATCATAAAGGAAACAAAAGACTATAAATTGGATTGGGTAGCTATGACAAAGAACTTGCTTACATATAGGTATGCGAAGGCGTTTCACGAGATACGAGTACGTGAGCAAGTTTATATGAAGAAATTTTTTAAATTATTAAAACAATTGTCATTTTATATATCGAATAAATTGAATATCAGGAATGTATGTTAAACGCGAACTGCCTACGTAAAACCGAAAAATAAATTTGGGAGTTGTATCCACATACTATATATTTCTAGTACTTTAATAAATTTTGTGAAACATTCATAGATTTATAATAACAAAATAATTCCCGAAATTCCCAAGCCAAATTAGAAAAGGGAAATTCGAATTTCGAAATGACAATTGAGAACTCACAACTTTGACAATTGAAAACTTAAAAATCACAAGTGACAGTTGACAATTGAAACTTCGGGTAATTTTATAGATAGGCAGTTTTCCAATTTATAGACATTATAAATTGGAAAACTGTGAAGTATCTCGAAAACTCGTGTGACATATGTAATTGTAAAAAGTGTTATTTCAAGTTATTTAACACTGCATTGATGATGTTTTTGTAACGAACAAAATTATTTTCTTTCTTTACATATCTCGGAATCACTCTTTGATTGTGCTCTCACCTTTAAAGAGCTCATAGCTAGAGTCAATAATAAAGATATACCTCTTACTAAACATTTATTATGACGACCAGCAGCAGATTAGTACACGTGTTACGTCATAGGTTGCGGGTTCGAATCCCTCCTAGATTATGGATGTTGATATTTGTATAGTACCTGCAACACAAATCCCTACAGTAGTTACCAAAGGACTAGGCTAACGTGGTGAAATAAGTAGAATAGAATATAACTTTATTTAGTTAATAAATATTGGACTGTTATTATAAATACATTGTTACTTATTCTAGTACACAATAAAGGTATAAAAAGTATAGATTTGCAAATAAATGAGAAAACAAATTTTATTTCATGAAAACACATTAAACAGGCAAACAAAACAATTAAAAATAAAGATGACTTTGCAAAAAAAATGGTATTTTTTTAATAAATTAATATTTGAATATGTTAATTACAACGGAAAAAGGCACAACATGGTAACACTTAGTACCTAAAATGGTTGTGACCATGGTCGTGTGTGGAAAAACCACAATCCTGGTGTTTTGGTCCAGTTAATTGGGTGTGGTAAAAACAGCCAAGATTTTTTTTCCATTATAAATAAAAATTTAAATATGAACAGAATGACCTAAAACATCTTAAAGTGTGAATAATATAATATTATTATATACCTAGTTACATACATGTGTAACGCAGTGTCATGGACATTCGTCGCGGTATCGATGCAAGCCTAACTTCTATTGCGATAATTGTGTGATACCCATTGCTCGAGTGCAATATTTTCTTGTTATTACTAAATGTTAAGAACTGCCTACTTTTGAATAACAGAATATAGTGAACAGTGAAGACTAATCTATTATGATTTAAACTCGAATAAGGACGGGCCAAGGAGAAAAATATCATTCCAATTCCACACTATTTGTGGAATTTTATTATTATTCCATATTCGTATTAAATAACATTTGTTATAGACATATGTTTCAGATGAGTACAGGAACAATGTACTTACATAATAATAATAATAATACACCGCATGCCATATTATAGCACACACCACACCACCTACAAAGTGGCTTCTGACATGAAAGATGATCTGATGATGAAATGAGCATGAAATATCCCGCGTAGACATGAGAATCCCCACTTGCCTACGTCGCCGTCATTACCTAACTTATAAACAGGACTTTAACGTTGTTATATACCACTCATAACAAAAAAAGGGCCACTAGTTTATTTACATTTAAGTGCAGTTTAGTAAACTGAAAGTAACTGATATGTAGCATTATATTCATATTACGAACTCTTTGGTGTTTGGTCTCTTTTATGCCTTTTTTTTTATGTGTTCGTGTTCCTAACTTGAAACTATTGGCCATCATTTTAAGAAAAAAATAATTTGATGTTATTTTTGTTTTTCTTTGATTGGATTTTAGGAAAAAAGTATTACTTAACAATTTTAATTGATTCATTGATAATTTCGCGTTAATCATGCCGTCAGTACGAAGGTACATGGATACAATTACAGCAACCAGAGCCATAACTATGATTCAAGAAGGACGTTCTCAGCGTTACGTGAGTTTGCAGTTGCGTTTTCTCGAAGAGCTGTCCAAAATGTATGGAATCGCTTCCAAGACAATGGCAGTGTTGCCAGAAGACCTGGTTCAGGTAGAGTTCGCATAACAACGACTCATGAGGATCTGTACATCCAACTAAGTGCTCGTCGTGGTCGTACAGTAGCGGCCCGTAAGTTACAACAGCAGCTGCGGCTGATAACGAGTACCCGTGTCGGTTATCAAACTATACGTAATCGATTGCACGAAGACCAGCAAACGTCAAGACGACGAGTTGTTCGAATTCCTCTGAGCAGGGTTCAACGTGCAAACCGATTAAGATTCTTCCGTCAGTATTTGAACTGGGGGATTAATCAATGGGGCAAGGTGTTTTTTACGGAAGAGTGCCAAGTAAAATTTCTTAATGATGATCGGCGTGTTAGAATGTGGAGACGAAGCGGCGAGAGGTTTTCAGAGTTCTGCATTCACGAAGTTGACCGTTTCGGTGGTCCCAACATAATGGTTTGGGGTGGGATTAGTTGACACGGTAAAACCGAGTTAACCATTTTAAATTCGGGTACCGTATGTTCTATAGTATAAATTTATTGTGGAGGAACACTTCGGCTAGATAACTACAAAATCCGATGGCACGATCTGAAGGAAATGAGAAAACAAATTTTATTTATAATAACACCAACCTCGATACATTCCGATGACGACGTAGAGGCAACTTATGTGGATGTTTAAATGCCTTACATGACACTTGTAAGGCCAACTTCAATGTTGTTATGGGGGACTTTAATGCCAAAGTGGGAGTACGAAATGGTGTCGAATCGAGTCTGAGACCACATGGAGTCGGAAGTCGAAATCACAAGGGGCAAATACTGGTAAATTTCCTCGAGAAAAAGAGCCTCTTCTAGTGAAATCTTGTTTTAAGATGAGGCCCGATAGGAAGTGGATATGTCAGAGCCCCGATACTGTGACAAGGAATGAGATTGACTTTATTATGGCGGACCGAAAGCATATATTTAGGGATCTCTATGATCAATAGGTTTAAAACCGGAAGTGATCATCGATTGGTTTGAATATAGGCCTTCGACACGAGCGTGTCCGATTGGTACAGTCAACACTCCGACCTAACTTCGGGCGAACCCTGGTAGGTACCGAAAAATTCCAACTGGAATTACAAAACCGGTTTCGATGCTCTAGATACGTCGGAAACTGCAATGGCAATTGACGAGGCCATGAATGGCGTGATTGGTTGGTTGCGGGTGAAGGATATTGTAGAAGTAAGTATATGAGCAGGAAAGCTAAATTATTAGATAAGACACATGGACTTATGCGGGAACGCAAGAGCCGTGTGCTCTGCGTTCCCGCATAAGTATATAAGTTCGCAGCTCAAATACGCAATGGGTAACCGAAACGATTGCGCAGAATAACTGATCGAACGTTTTTGTGGAGAAGCTTGGAAGAAGTCATCTTATAAAGGTTAGGACTGATTCTTTTTATAGCAAGTTATATACGTCGTACGCTCCTCATCCCGATACCCAGAAAAATGATCCGCGTGCAAGCCTGACACGACATTTGTCAGGCGATGTTCCGAACGTCGGATTGAGTGGGATTAGCCTAGCTCTTGCGCAGCTTGAAGGAGTAAAGACCGAATTACAGTCGAGCTCCTTAGGGCAGGAGGCGGACCTGTGTTATGAGAGCTAAAAAAGATGTTTAATTTTGTCCTCCAGCTGGGCGTACCTCCCAAGGCACGGCTTGGAAGTGACGTTGTTTTGTTTTTTAAGAAGGGTGACAAATCACTCCTTCAAAAATACAGACCATTTTCATTTCTCGGCCATATTTACAAGTTGTTCTCAAGTGTCGTGACGAATCGTATCATCACAAAGCTTGACGAATTCCGGCCACCGGAGCAGTCTGGGTTTCGCAGAGGATTTAGCACCACGGACCACATTTTAACCGGCATAGCATTCATAAGGCAAGCAGTACAAAAGACACATGAGTACAATCAGCCGCTGTGCCTTGTCCTCGTGGACTATGAAAAAGCTTCTGACTTTGTCGAAACCTGTTCTGGAAGCTTTACAACGATATCAGGTCGATTGGCGATACGTCGAAGTAATGAGAGCATTGTATAACGCTGCTTATACGTCTGTTCTGATTCCGGGAGGTCAAACAAGGCAAATTCAATTGCATCGAGTAGTGCAGCAGGGGGATGTAATTTCCCCGAAACTGTTCATGCTTTGGAAGACGTCTCTAAGGCTGTAAACTGGGCAGAATGCGGCATAAATATAAACGGCGAATACCTCTCACATCTTCGTTTCGCTGACGATATCATGCTATTGGCCGAATCGTTGAAGAGCTTACAGGAAATATTGCACGGCCTGAATGAATCCTCTCGACGTATTGGTCTGAGGATGAGATTGGACAAGACAAAGGTCATGTTCAACGAACACGTTCTCCCTAGGCCGGTCAACGTCGATGGTGCTATTCTCGAAGTCGTATACGAATACGTCTATATAGGGCAACTATTGCAATTAGTATATATAACTTCGAGAATGAAACCGATAGAAGGATTCAGTTGGGCTGAGCAGCATTCTGGAGGCTTCGTCACATTCTCAAGTCGCCTCTACCTCAAAGCTTGAAGACGAGTCTTCAACAAATGCGTTCTCCCCGTGATGACCTACGGGGCCGATAAGGCCTAAGTTTGGTCTTAATCTAGGACTGGTCCGCAAGTTTGCGGTAGCTCGATGGGCTATTTTGGGTGTTTCTCTGTCCGACAGGATGCGTAACGAAGTCATAAGGCGTAGAACTAAAGTATGCAATATCACTCGAAGAATAAAAAGATGAGATGGCGGATGGGCCAGTAAGGTTCTGGAGTGGAGGCCGCGTTTAAGAAAACGAAGAGTTGGTTGACCGTTCACCAGGTGAGAAGGCGATCTCCGTGCAGATGGATGCGAGCAGCAGGAGATCGGTCTTGGCGTGCATTGCGAGAGGCCTATGTCCAGCAGTGGACCGATAAAGACTAATGATGAATAATTGTTACCGTTAAGACCAGAATTTTTTAACGACTATTTGATATTTTTAAATAAATTTTATTATTCAGACATGTATTATAAACAAGGTACATATTATAATACAATACTGATCCATGACCTGGGTAAGATTTGAAGAAACTGCAGCCCGCGTAACGTGACACACCCTTATGCACTGAACCAGTAGCTTCGTTCGTGTTTCATCTTATGTTTTTTCAAATCACGCTTTGAATTAAATTTCTTGTCGCACACATCGCACTCATGTGGTTTTTCATTAGTGTGTATACGTTTGTGTTCATTCAAGTGTCCTTTATGATTGAATTTCTTCGTACATACGTCACAACTGTACGGTTTCTCCCCGGTGTGTGTCAGTTTGTGTGTGTTCAAGTGACACTTTTGGTAAAATTTCCCGTTGCAAATGTCACAGGTGAAGGGTTTGTGGCCAACATGCGATCTTTTGTGTTGTATTAATTTACAGCTCTCATAAAATGTCTTTTCGCACACATCACAGCTAAACGGTTTGTCACCGGTGTGCGTCCGTTTGTGCAAATTGAAATTGCCCTTATGATAGAAGCCCCTATTGCATATATCACATGTGAATGGTTTCTCGCCACTATGAATTCTCTTATGTCTTGTAAAGTGGGTGAGATTATGAAAGGTTTTATTACAGGTATCACAACAGTATTTTTTGCCGGCTTTCTTTGTTTTAGGAGCTGTTATATTTATGGACAAAATATTCGACTCTTCTGTCTCTTTTATTTCTTTATCGTTAATTTCATTATTTTCTACCTCTATTTCTTTCAAATCTGTGAAAAGGTTACACATATTTTAAAATAAAAAATAAAGGAATGCTAAGTTTAAAAAAAAACATGATCAATCAATACAACCGAAAGGACTCAAGTAGCCACAATACGGGCGGCGACGTGAAATCGCGCATTTGTGTACCAACGCTACCCGCCCCTTCGTATTCCCCTTATATCACTGGTCACTTTATTTCTATTGCGCAGTTAAAAAAAATTAATATTAGACTTCGAAAAAAAGGCAAAATATATTGTTGCGTGTATGTCCTCAATAACAACTCCTTAAATCCGGACTTGTTATTCTTCAATATACCTACTGAACGACAAATGTATCAACCGAAACATTTTTGGAATTTTGTGTACCACTGACTACCCCCCATTTGTCATATTGAAAAGTTCACTTCAATACGAGTTTAGACTCCATTTAGTAGTGACCTAGATAAGCAGAGAAATACAATTCTCATCAAAGACTTAACGAAGAATGTTTGTGAATGTTCACGCTTGCGCTGAGAATATGAAAAGTAAAGAGAGAACTTTTTTAAAATATATATCTTTTCTTTTAAAATCATCTTTTATTTATAGCAAATTTATAAATTGGTGAAACATTTGCTGTCTAAATATTGTGCTGTCTGTATATGTGATTAATATTTTATAAAATTAACAGTGACACCCCTAAGAGTCATTGCAAGAGATGGCTATTGACTGGCTCATCAGGCTTAGGAAACCTATGACTGTACTATGCTAATGTTAATGTAGTTGGGCATAGCTAGTCACCAAATGGCTCCAATTGTTTGTTTTTACTATGCTATGGAAAAAACTGAAATAGTAATTACTGTTAAAACAACACATCTTCACGCCAGCTCCCTAATGAGATAAGTAGAGAGAACTTGGACACATCACAATCCCTTCATACCGGTCTTGCATCGTCAAAACATCCAAACATCTCTCATGCATCATATCTATCAATTCGATCATCCTATCTTGAAAGAGATGTGAGTTGGAATACAATTATTATTATGAAATCAAAAAGTGGTACATACAACCGGAGCTTTCGTCAATATCTGGTTCCTTTTTGATTTTCACTTCTATGTTGGTATGTTCAAGGTATAGATCATTTCCTTCAACGTTAGGTTCCTGTTTTATATTCACTTGGTACGGTTCCTGTTTGATATTCACTTGGTATGGAAATGGGTCATCATTATCATCATTTGGTTCCTGCTTAATCATCACTTGCTCTGGATACAAGTCGTTTCTAGCAACTATTTGCTGCTTTATCGTCACATAGTATGGATACGCGTCCCCATCAGTAGATACATTGTCGACCTTATGTCTAGACAATTGTTGAAAAGAATTTTGTTCCATCTAAAAGAAAGAAAACTACCTTTCAACTGTGATAGATTCACTTACGAGTTGGCTCTTATCATCATCACTTACGAGTTGGCTCTTATTATCATCACTTACGAGTTGGCTCTTATCATCATCACTTACGAGTTGGCTCTTATCATCATCACTTACGAGTTGGCTCTTATCATCATCACTTACGAGTTGGCTCTTAACATCATCACTTACGAGTTGGCTCTTATCATCATCAGTTTCCTTCCAAAAGTGCCACGGTTCATGGTCATGATCCACTCGCTTCCACACTAAAACTTTAACCAAAGGTAAAGAGCCAAAGGCCCCTTATATTATTTTTTTGTGGTATGTACCAAACCTTACCTCACTGCTATTGTCTTGATGATTCCGTTGAGCTTGAGCTTGTTTAAACAAAAGGAAAGATTGGTGGAATCTAGTATCTACCCTGGCAAGTGTAACACACAACCCTTAACTTAGGTTGTATCTGTCAACAAAAATTAGAGGGTTTTCACAACAAATATTTAGTATACAAACAATTGGACTATTTTGATGACTACAGACGCCCATAGACATTTGTGTTATTGTTGTCATGTAGATGCATTGCCCTCCTTTCCTCACCCACTTTTTGAGTAGCCTTTGGCCCATTAGAGGCAATGTACCACCAGGTTCTCAAAATAGCACAAATGCGACGGCAAAGTCACATTACAGTGATGGGAGCGAGAGGTACATCCCCATTCATGCTGGCCCCTAAGTGGATGCCATTCAGCATACCTACCTCATACTTTGAACAACTAATACTATTATCCAATAATACTTAGTAACAAATTAATTTGTGAAGCTACACCAACTTTTACATTCTGCATTGTTGTTGAATTGTGCTGGCACAACTGGGTACTAGAGGTACCTACCATGATACAGCCTTAAAGAGCTGCCTCACATTTCATATGGTTTGTGATTATACTGTGGTGCAATAGAGGGCAACACATGATGTATTATAATTATGCAGTTAACTATGGGCATTGACAGTTGTCAAAATGCTGACTAGACAATTGTCCTCCAATGTGTTAAAAAACACATGTTATATTTCAGTACAATATAATATTTTATATAGAAAGGACCAATTACTGTTGTGTGCTGGTCAAAAGTATACACAGCATTCACCACTGTAAAGAAATAATAAATAATATTATCACATGTATAAGGACTGGCCCAATCTAGCTCTAAGCAGAGGTGTGGAAAGTGTGTTAATAGGCCTTTGCCCAGCAGTGGGACTCGCTATACTATTAATAATAATAATTTAATGTATAATAATATCACAAATAAAAAGATATGCAACCATTAACATTTTAGAAACACTTAGGAACATTAAGAGATAATAACACTTTCCAAATGTTTATTAGGAATGTTCAATAATCAATTCAAACACAAGTGGGGAGATGGGGAAAAATGAGGTGTCTCACAGCCAACAACAAACAACCATCATGACTTCTTCATCATCATCTACTATTATAAATTGAATAATCCCAACATCAAATTAGTCTGGACCCTGGATTCAAACCAAGGACCTCACAAATATGGTTATATATGCTTACCAATAGCCCATGAGGCAGACATGAAGCAGACATATTCACATAACCAACACTCTAGAAAAAAATTGACAAACAATATAATTCCACAATTTTTTATATTAATTAAAAGTTGAAGTTTCTGTGAACATGCGGCAATAATGATTCGACAACAATTTACTATTGAAAATTAAATTCGAATTTTTGATGACATTGCAAGGAATACAGTAATAACACACATTCTCGTAATATATTGCTTTTCGGAATGTAGAATCCTACAAATTATCGTCTACTAATGTAATCACACAATATAGTGTTATATGTGAACAGGAGAGTCTACAATGGATAAACAAAAATTATAACAGCAAAGAAAAATTCTTATCGATTTTTAACACCTTGAATTAGTAACTACGTACTAACCTCAATATCTGATACATCTTCATACTTGAATTGCAAGTGCACATCTTTGATATTAATTATTTTATTATTTGGATCAAAAGAGAGCAACTCATAATAAATTTTCTGCAAAATTTTGTAAACTTAAATGTTCAGTGTCAAAACTATGGATTACTCTTACTTAATTATCTATTTTGTAATATTCAAAGATATAATTTTGTTTTGGTAAATACTTATCAGTAAATATTATTAGTTTTTCTTACAAAACCTCCAGTATAACATGGAAAAAAAGAGGAGGTTGTCATTTTATTTTCTTTTTAATATTTGACAATTGACTGATTTTTTTTTTAATTCTTTATTTAAAGGCATGTACATCATAGGACTAAGTCAGCCTGGCATCTACTGAAAAAATAATTATAAACTTAAATATAAATCCCTTATACATATAACGAATGAATAACAATATTTAAAAGCCCTTCACTATATTCTAATTTAAAATTTGGTATATATTATATGTAAAAAAGAAAAGTTCAACTTTATTACATTTAGCAGCCATCATAAATTCTTGTCGGAGGAATTCGTCTCTATCACATTCTATAAGAAGATGATATAGGTTTGTTGTTATTGACATTTTATTAGGGATGCCTCAAAATATAGATCATTTGTGTTCGATATATCGATACTAAAGATATATCGAAAATCGTAACAAAATTGGTATTTTTTAACAGAATTCAAATAATAATAGTGCTCTGAGCACCTCTCGTGTATATTATTTCTATCGCCATAATCACCATCAGCCGGACGATGTCTACTGCTGGACCTATATCCATAGGCCTCCCTCATAGAGCACCATAAACCATGGCCAAGAGCCACTTTCATCCAGCAGCTCCCAGCCACCTAAATTAACCAAGTCGTAGGTCCGACGCGTAGAAGGCCGTCCAAAACTCCGTTTTCCGGTACGGAAAGCAAGAAAACCAAGGTAACCAACACAGTTCAGAGAATCAGCAAGCTGAAATAGCAATGGCGAGGCCATATTACTTCTACAGTTACATATCATATTACGTAAGAAGGTGTAAGTTATTTGGCTATTTAAAACCTAACGTTATTGATTTTATCCAAGTAGGTACTTTACCGTACTTTCTGATATACAGAACGGGGATTATGATACAAAAAAATCTTAGAAATGTATCAAATGTAAGTAGTAGTTTAGTCACAAAATATTAATTTTCATTTATGTATATACATTATGTTCTCTGCAGTATAAACCTATCACCGGTGGTTTATGATACCATAATGTTCAGCGTGATTGGTAGGTCTAAACAGCGAATCAACCAACGAGTCAATGTTGTAATAAGAAATAAATGACTTTGTTAACGATGATTTTGGTCTTAATTAGTTTGTTACAAGTATTTTTTTTAGACTTAATTCGTGAAAAATATAATTCTTCGTGTACTTTAAATACGTTATGACATCAGGACATCTGTCATCTCAGTCCGCCCGTGGCTATGGTGACTGTAAAGCTTCCGAAACATTAGGCTAGTTAAATAATTGAATAAACCGCAATAAAATCCGTAAAAGTAGTCCTATTGTAATGACTAACATTCGCGTAAACTTAAGACATCAATAGGTTTTATTATATTTACTTGTTTATTTATTAGTATAAAAACATATCCGAAGTGGCATTACAGTTACACAGTTAACAGGCGACATAAAAATACAATTTAATACATAAATTTTCAATAACAATACATTTATAAAAATTAGCTATATAATTGCTATTACTGATATACTATCCGATATCACCATCACCATCAGCCCATATCGGTCCACTGCTGGACATAGGCATCTCTCAATGAACGCCAAGACGATCAATCTCCTGCTACTCGCATCTGCACAGAGATCGTCTTCCCACCTGGTGCACAGTAGACCAATACTTCGTTTTCCTAAACGCGGCCTCCACTCCAGAACCTTGGCCTGGCCCATCTGTCATCTGTTCCTCCGAGTGTGTTGCCCATTGTCACTTCACCACTTCAGCGAGCCTATTCGTCCATTGCCACTTCAGCGAGCCTATTCGTCGCGTGATATCGGATACTTCAGTTCTCGGCCATATGAATTCGTTATAAATTCTGTGGGACAGAGACACTCAACATAGTACGTTCCATAACACGTTGAGCAACCGAAAACTTGTGGACCGGTCCTAAATTAAGAGGCCCTGTTTCGGTCCCGTAGGTCATCACGGGGAGAATGCATTTGTTAAAGACTTTCGTCTTGAAGCTCTGAGGTATAGGCGACGTGAGAATGTGACGAAGCTTCTGGAATGCTGCCCTACCCAAATGAACCCTTCTATCGGCTTCCTCCTCGAAGTTATACCTACTTAATTGCAATAGTTGCTTACTTGATTGTTCTTAATTGATTGTAGTCGTGTGTGTTTTGTACTCGCCTTATGGTGAAAAAGTGGTCTATGGTGCTAGATCATCTGTGAAACCCAGCCTACTCTGGTGGCTGGAATTCGGCAGGCTTTGTAGTGAGACGATTCGTCAAGACTCTTGGGAACAACTTGTAAATATGGCCAAGAAGTGAAATTGGTCTCTAGACCAATTTCACATCTTGGCCTGTAATTTTCAAGAAGTTGTTGACAAGTGTGAGTTTCACCCTTCTTAAAAAACAAAACAACGTCACTTCCAAGGCATGCCTTTTTTAGCTCTCTTAGCACAGGTTCGCCTCTGCTCTAAGAAACTCGACTGTAATTCCAACTTTCCACGGAGCTCTTCCCCGTTTAAACTGCGCAAGAGCGAGGCTAATCACACAAAAGCTGACAAATATCGTGTTAGGCTTGCACGCGTTTCGTCTTTCAGGACATCGTGATGAGGAGCGTGCGACGAATACAACTAGCTATGGAAAGCTTCTATCTCAGATAAGATACCAGGCTTAGAAGAAGCGGTAGCCCCAGAATCAGTCCTAACCTTTGTCAGATGATTACTTCCAAGCTGCTCCACAAAAACCCTCGACCCTCTATTCTGCTCAATCGCTTCGGTAACCCGTTGCGTATTTGAGCTGCGAATTAATGCGATTAGTTTGCGGATTCGCTTTGAAAGAAGCTTGACATCGACAAACGTAACGTTTTCGTGTGCTGTGCGTTCCCTCTAAGTCCAAGCGTCTCATCTGAGAGTTTAGCTTTCCTGCTCGTATACTTACTCCTACAATATCCTTCACCCACGTCCCGTATGCATTCAACCACGTCACTCATGGCCTCGTCAATTTGCATTGTAGTTTCCGACATATCTAAGGCATCGAATCGGTTTTTCAATTTTTCGGAACCTACCATGGTTAGTCGGAAGTTAGGTCGGAGTGTCGACTATACTAATCGGACACGCTCGCGTCGAAAGCCTATATTCAGAGAGCCTCTAACCAACCGGAGATCGTTTCCGGTTTTAAACCTGTTGATCACGGTGACATCCCTAAATATATGCTTTCGGTCCGTAAAGTCAATCTCGTTCCTTGTCACAGTATCGTGGCTCTGCCATGTCCACTTCCTATGGGGATTCTTCTTAAAATAGGAATTCATTAAGAAGAGGTCCACCTTCTCGAGGAAGTTTACCAGCATTTGCATCTGCGATTTCGACTTGCGAATCCATGTGGTCCCAGACTCGATTCGACACCATTTAGAATAGAATAAAATAGAAATAAATTTATTCAGTGCTTCACAATACAATTTAAAGAAACATTAACATAGTAGGTACGCAGAATACAAATTACTTATAAATGAAAAAAGAAGGAATAAAAAATAAATTAATTAGGTACCTACATAATATTATGAAACATTGCACCAGCAATATTGCTGAGAAGACATCACTCCAAAGTAGAAAGAGAACGTAGCACGTTCTTATCTCAACTTCTACTTTGTTAGAAATGACAATCGGCTGTCATAGGTTAACAGCCATTGCTGCCAATGTCTAAGTTGACAAGAGCACTGATTTTCAAGATTGGTCGGTTTCAAACTTATGCCAAAGTGATGAGTTTATAAATATCTTGTTTGAATGTTGTTGTTAATTTCAGGGTGGATCAGAGTACAATTTAGTTGACAGGTTCAATTTATTTGAATATATTTTTAAATAGTACAAATACAACTTTTTCTATACATTTTCTTACAGACTTGCGGTGAACAATTCGGAGCACATTACAATTACAACTCGGAGCACGTTATGATTTAATCGCAATTCATTTTCGCTTTTATACAATATTTGAATACATTTTTTACACATGCCAGTACGAATTCTTAATTCGAAATCCGATTGGGTATGAGGTTAGTTAGGTTGAGGTTTGCCATCAGTTAACCAATTATCAACACTCCCCCTTGATGAACTTGCAGCGAAGTAGCTCGAATACTCTTCTGTCGAGTAGCTTGGACAAGATGTCTGCTATTTGTTTGCTGCTATCGACGTGTGGTATTGACACGTTGTTGCCAATGTGTTGTTGAATGTATTTCCTTGATATTTCTATATGCTTCTTTCCTTTAGTTCTCTCCTTCATGTGCATTCTGTAACATGTGTATGGCTGATATGTTATCGACATGAAGAGTGATCGGCTGATCATTCTCTAGTAT